>JARYGA010033073.1:0-25763 GCA_030545235.1 Helianthus tuberosus | reverse complement strand
GCATCTCGTCTCGCACCCCATGTATCTCGTGAATGATTTCTTGCATTTGGGGCGGCGACATTGTCGGCGCCTGAGGTGGTTGCTGATAGTACGACGGCTGAGGAGGCTGATAAAGCGGAGGTTGGGGCGGTTGCGGCTGCTGATACTGTGGAGGTTGAAGAGGCTGCGACTGTTGATACCCATATGGTGGGTACCCATAAAGTCGAGGGTCCTGTAGCCCAGGGACCTCCAAAGGGAGCTTCTTGCTGGAAGGTGTTGGAGTTTGCCGCTATCCAGTACGGATCCTCCATATAGTTGTACCCCGTGTGAAACTGCTGCTCAAAGGGGTTAAATGCCGCAGCATTAGTGTAAGCGGGGATTTGTTCTCCAAAACCCGGTGGTGGCTGTGGCTGTGGCTGTGGCGCGATTGGCGCCGTTGCTACTTCAGAGACGGGGTTTGAAGATTCACCCATCTCTGTTTCTTCATGAACCGGTGAGTACCGGCTGCCACTAGAAAGTGGAGGGGTACTGATGCGTATCCCCCCTCGTACGGACATCCGCGGGGTAGTTCTCCTTCGCCTCGGAGGCGGGGGAGGCTGAAGTGGAGGTGCTGCTGCTGGCGGAGTGACCGCTACAAATTGGGAATCCTCAGAAGGATTCTGCTGCTGCTGGGGCTGCTCCTGCTGGTGTAGGGGGGAGTGGTGAGGCAGGTGCAAAGGAGAGTTGTGGTATGACTGGTGCAGAGGGGAGTTATGGTAAGATTGGTGAAGAGGAGAGTGATGGGAAGACTGGTGAAGAGGAGAGTGATGGGAAGACTGGTGCAAGGGAGAGTTATGATAACTGGGGGTAAACACCCAGTCATATTGTTTGAACATCTCCTCATAACTATCGGGACCATTGTAAGGTGATCCCAAAAATGGTGACCCATCAGATATCTCGATGGGGTGGTTTGGTGTGCCGGATGGTGGCATGGATGGATCGGTATCCTCATCGACCTCCATCTCATTGCCACCCGAGAAGTGGTCCTCGGGTCCAAGTGGGTTAAAACCCACTGGTTCTTGCAGGTAATCGTCAGGGTTGTACAGTCCCTGAATGGTGGGTGATGTGTTGTCAAAGGGTGACTGGCGTCCAAGAGGAATGTAGGACTGCTGCGAGTGATGGGGCTCATTCTCCGAATGAGGCCCAAATGAATGGGGAATGGATGGTGTGGAGGCTGGTTCAGTGAAGGACCTCCATAGATTTTGGGCATCTGTGTTATGAGAGCCCGAAGGTGTTCGCCGATGCGAAGGCCCGACTTCGTGATCATTTGGGGCTACGTATCCTCCTCGTCCCCCTCGTCCTCTCATTCTTGGTGGCATGATTAACTACCTGTCAAAAACAAATAAGTGATACAACAAAAATATAATTTAGACAAGGTTAGAAAATTTAAACAAAAATTTTGGAAATTTCCTAAGTTCTTTGTCTAGACTCGAGAATCGAGGATTGTGCAATTGTGTAACTGAGATTAAACACAAAAAGGCTAGTGTTTAATTCACTCAGAGTTGGCTCTGATACCAACCTGTCACACCCCTAATTTCCACGTGTCACCGGTGGGCCCGGTGGGGGTATCGTGACGTCGTTGGTATCATCATAGACAAGCAACACAATATAATAATGCACAGCGGAAGCAAAAGATAGATTCATTTCAACTTTTAAATAAAATGTAATAATAAATATCACGAGTAGTTGAAACGGATCCACAGGCGGATCGAAATAAAATAGGATAATTGTTCAACAGTTTAATGTCGTCCAAGCTTGCGAGACTTATTGTGGACGCTCTAGAAGACAGCCAGCCTATTACGTGTAGTACCTGCACTTAACCTTTTGGGAAAATACGTCAGTTTACACTGGTAAATACAAATTAACTGACTCATTTTGAAATGATTAAAAATTGATTTGTATGCACATGGCACAAAAATATTTTTATAACTTGGGATAATTATATTACATAATCTTGTAAAGGATTTACATGTTACTTATGCATTCAGTAGCCCGGTTCGTGCCGGGTTAAAGATCAATAGACACACCACAATATTGAGTTATACACTTGACAGGTGTACGCCTACACCCCGTGCTCAGGTCGTGGCCATCTCGTAAGATAATGCCGAGGATATCCGGGACATGGTCATTAACCCCCCAAAGGCTTTAAGCAAACAAAACATACAATCAAAACATAGCATCTCAATAAATTTAACCACTATTCGATTAAAGAATTTAATGCTAGACCAAGCGGTATTTTATATACCGTACCCCAAGCCCGTATAGGGAAAATAAGTTAAAAGTATTTACCTTGGTAAGTATTTATCTCAACAAGCAATAAGGCAGATAGCTTTTACCGGGCTCATAATCTGGAACGAAGGTTTATAAATAACCTATTAGATTTCCAACGGTCTTTATTTAAGCCTAAGCCTAGACCGGTTAGTTAAAAGGACGAAACGGTTTAACGCACGATTAAGCGAAGACCGGATAGAATGTGATTTAGACCCGACAAGTTGGAATACTTGTTTAATATGGGTATACTAAGTACATTCTGGATTTTGAGACAAAAATGATAATGTTTGACCCGTCTCGGTCAATTTATGCAAACTAGTTACATAAACCGAACCGAACGCGAAAAGAGCGTTACGGGTATCTAAAAGAGTCATATGCAAGTTCCCTGAGTTAATATGCTCTAAATATGATATAATATCAGCAAGTCATTTCCTATATTGCCCAAAATAGATTTAAACACAATTCATGCTTCATATGGGCATTTTGGTCATTTTAAAGTATGTAAAAGAGTTAAATTAGAAATCTGGGTTACAGGTCTGGTTTGTACAGCAAACATACTTAATTTAACATATTATAACAGTAGGGTATGACCCATAAGTGAAAATTATCATTTAAAACCAAACTATGCTCGTTAGGGGTATTTTGGTAATTTTACAAGGGCTTAAAATGTCAAAATCGGGAATCTGAGTTTATAAAATTGTACTTACTGTTTTTATATGAAAATATGCTAATTACATCAGTAGGTATAAGTCTTATATGTTTGACATGGTTATAGCATGTACTATGCGTTAAAAATGCCTAAAAAGGCGATTTGGAGCCGTTTCCGGGTTTGTAAAAGAAAGCTGAGATTTTTATACTTCCAGAAGGTTCAACATACTTTATTTAATAAATAAAATCAGTAGGAAGTGGTTTGGGGTCAATCGGATTTATAAAACTCGTTTTATGGCCAAAAAGGGCAATTTCGGTATTTACCGAATTAAACTTAGAACCCTATGTTATGATCAGCCAAAAATAAAATAAAAATCTTTAAAAATCCTAAAATATTATATAATATCAGTGAGTAAAAAGTTTTATATCAAAAAGTGGGTTTAAGTGGGTTATATGCTAATTACGCCGTTTAAGTAACATAAAGCTTGTAATTTACGATAATGAGCATATCTCTTAAACTAGGCCACAAACTGATATGAAATTTTCGGTGCAAGTTTATATATCAGTATCAAACGTTTCTACTCTTTCACTTTTTCAAAAATCACGTTTTATAGCAAAAAGGGCAAAATAGTCATATTTAAGCATAAACCGGTAACATGCATATGAATCGGTTAAACATGGAACCAAGATGTAAAATTCCAGAGAGTTAAACATATATGAAAGTTGGTCTAAAATATGCTCTAATGCAGATCTTAACATGCATGTACGGATCAGAACCGATAGTCAAAGAAAAAGTCCGTTTATGAGACTTTCGGTTCCGATTCGGGTGTAATACAGAAAATTGTCGAGTTGATCAAGTTGAAATATGTTCTTACATTATTTATAAAGTTATTTTGATGATCAAACAGGTTGCATGTAGCCTACATTACTGATTATGCTTAAATTTGCAAAAACATATTCTGTTGACTTTTTATGAAGAACTTTGACTCGACAATTAGCATGCTTAGAGTGTGAATCTGAACATACCCTTTTAGGGGTTTGTTATACTCATAAATACCAACTTGTTGGTACTTTTGATTCGAGATATGACTGAGCACATTTCGTTTAATTGCAAAGTCAAACTATATTTACGATATGTTTGACTTTTAGTAAGAACACTAAGTTAGAACGGATTTGAGGATGATATAACCACTTACAAAGGTCCTAACAAGCTTAGTGATCACTTATGAGGATGCTTGGTCGATCAGAATGCTCCAGAGAAGGATCTCGTGAATTTTGAAGTTTCAAGTGTGCTTGAATGTTGCAACTATGGTGAACTTTAAAGGAAGTTTGATCAGATTTAATGTTGTTGAAGATGTCTATGGAGGTTATATAATCAGTCCAAGGGTGCTTTTCTTGCATGAAATTCGATTGGTCAGCCTTCTAAGTTGATAGCAGCTGTTAACACCTTGCAAACAGACCTGACTTGCAGGTGTCCTGCGCATTCTGTCCAATTTAAGCAGTCGCGTAGCGCGACGGATGAAGGCCAAGGGCTCGCGCTACGCGAGTGCCTTGGTTACCAGCTCAACAAGTTTCAATGTTTTGCAATTCAGTCCCTGAACTTATGATTCGTGTTTTAAGCTATTTATTTGCACTCTAAATCCTTGAAATATGATTTTTATGAACCTTGGGACCTTTATAAACATGGCAAAGTCCTCGGTTCACTTTGCGCTCACTCGAAAGGTTATGAAAATCATCGTTGACACTTTTAACCCCTCGTTTACGGTTTTGGCCATAACTTTCTCATACGTTCACGAAACTTCATGAAATGTTTATCACATAACCTAGTGAGTATATTTTAGCATTACAAAGCTTCGGGTGTGCCAAAGGGTCACTCAGAGGTATACTTTCAACATGTTGACACATTTAGCCCCTGTAGTTTGTAATTCCTCACTTTCTTTCATTCTTCGCTTCGTATGATCCATGATCGATCCGTTTAGGGTTATAAACACCATGTAGGGTTATTGTAGGACTTAATTATCCATTGTTGACACTTTGGACCCTTATATTCACACAGTTTTACCGTTTGTCAACTTTAGTCCCTCTAAAGTATGTTTTCACACCTTCAAAGCTTATGACACGTGTCAATACATTATTGGACGTAAATTTCCGAGGTGTTACACTTACGAGTTTGCTTTCCTTTCTTACATGCTACACAATCATCATTTAAATGAAAATTTTTCAAATTAACTGTAGGATCGGTTTCTGATCCGAACGAGTCGGTTAGAAGAGTTTTTCACCAAAACAAGAGGCGGAAACAAGTGTTTCGGTGTAATTCAGCAACTATTCACCTTTAACTGTTGTTTATATTGATATACGAACGATTACAGACCTGACAACACTTCGGCAGCACTTCGTGGCTCAGCGGAAGACAATCACCTAGAACTATATTATGATTTCGCTCATTTGACACTATATATAGTACAAGTGATTTCGCTTATGTGTACACTGACACATAAGCGATATCCCACAAGACCATATAAGCAATACCCTATCAAGACCACATGAGCGGAATCTTAATTTGACCGAAAACCAATTTTCACTTTCTAATTCTTTTGTCTTATCTTGTGATGATGTCATGGTGATGTCATCTTGATGATGTCATCATGACATCATGCTTTAACATCTCCGCAACGAACCCGATCTTCGCAACGAACCCGAGACTCGACATAAGACGTAGTTGACAGACGTAGTGCACCAACAAACTCCCCCTCGGATGTTGACGGAGTCTTCAGTGTCGAGTCTTTAATTGTCAATCTACAATCTTTATCGATCTTCAAACTTCCTCTGAAGTATTTGTCATTGCAAGAATCCTCATTCTCTTACTCTTTCTCGTAATCTTCAGAATCTGAATCTGGCTCTACTATCTTCAGACTCCCTCTTGATGTCCTCAGACTCCCCCTTTCACTAAGCTGGGAGCGCAGTCTGGAATTCACTTTCCACAGATTCTTAGATCGTAATCTGGCACTTCATCACACTCAGGTTTCGGAACCTGGCCAACCTGCAAAAACTCTACCCAAAAATAAATTTTCTGATAACAATTCATGGATAAGATTTTCAAGTCTAATTTACCACTTGCAGGAATAATATTTATATTTCAAAACCTTTCTCATTTCATTTCAACAATCTTCAAACACTTTCACCCAAACCATTTGTTCATCATGTTTAGCACTCGGAATTTTGAAAATCAGCTTTCCAAAATCAGTTGTCGAAAATCTTTTTAGATTTTTTCAAAAATTTATGCTAAAACACACTAAAATCTTTTTGGATTTTTGAAAGAAATGAAATGCAATAAAGAAATATTTACAAACAATATTTTTGTGAGTTTGTGCAAGAGGATCATATCAGTTTTTGAGACCAATCACCAACACCGTTAAGCTTCATTTCATTTTAAGCTCTAAACGATTCACTTAGATTGTCAGTATACTTGTCCACTTAAATTTTCACACAAAGTTCAACTGCTTCGAGATATGCAATTAGTGTCTTAAGTACTTAAACTCAATCGCGTGTCCCACCTCAGAATATACTCCCGTATCCAGATCCCAATATTCAGTCTTACAGGTAATTATGACACAAATGATATCTGTAGGGGTTAATAAATTATGAAGAATCATGAGAGCTCAGGTCAGAACTACCGTTCAGCAGAGAGATCATGACTCAACTTGCGGGTATGTCCCCTTTAGAGGATCTTTTTTACAACAGCATTGCTAAGCAATTTTATTGTCTTATCATATATGCTGAGGGTGATGCTATGTTTCAAGCATTTGCAGAAAGTATTATTCGAGGACTAGGTCAGAACCATCGTTCAGCAGAAGTCCCGGAATAATACCCCAGACATCATTGAGTATAAAGACCTAGTATATCAGAATACGAAACCTTTCAAACCACTATGTGAAAAATAGGCTATAGCCACACTTTTGGCAAAACCGCTCTGTCACACATTTGAAAAATGTGTGGCTAAAAGTAATCCATCACATTTTAAAACACCTTTAGCCACACATTTTATTATTAATGTGACCATTTACACCAGTTCAGAACCTTTAGCCACACTTTTTGAAAACTATTAGCCACAACTCGAAATGTGTGGCAAAATGTGATCTATGGCCACACATTTATGTTTCATGTGACGAAAAACACATTTATTCGACACCTTTAGCCACGCTTTAGGAAAAAAAATGTGGCATATATTAGCCACACTAGCAAAGTGTGGCCAATTATTATCTACGATCATAGTATTTGTGTTCTTGTGACCAATAACATATGGATTCAAAACTTTTAGCCACACTTTAAGAAAAAAAACTATAGCATTTATTAGCCACACTAAAAAAGTGTGGCCAAATGTGATCTACGATTACAATATTAGTTTCATGTGACTAAAAATAGAAGTATTAAAAACATTTAGCCACACGTTAAGAAAAAACAGCCACACTAGAAAAGTGTGGCCAAATGTGATCTACGATCACATTATATGTTTAATAATGTGGCTAAAATCTAATACATATGGCCACATATATTATTTTGTATGACCAAATGTTAGACAATAGCCACATTTGAAATTATAAAAAATCATGTGGCTTTACATAACATTTGTCACACCATTGTCATTTTGTTTATTTCATGTGACGAAATGTTATCAAATGGCATGAAAAAATGTGTGACTAAATGTAAAACTTACTATATTTATAAAAACTCTCCCCAAAATATTTCCTTTTAAAACTTAAATTTCCCTCCAAAATATTCATCTTATAACTTCCCACCAAAATATTTCATCATAAAACTTAAACTTCCCCCCAAAGTATTTCATCCAAAATTTCCCTCTCTAATAATATTCTCATTTGAAAAATTATATTAATTAATATTATATAACCAAAAAAATATTACTACATATTTAAATTCAACCTATTATTAATATTATATATTCTAAACCATATTTGTTTTCTTCTGAATAATATGTTAAAGTATGCATATTAGTTACGTTTTTAATGTATGCAAAATAGTACCGATACCAAACTTCTTGTATCAAATTATTTTCGGTCTCCGTTTTTGGCGTTTTCGGTACGATACCGCTATTATACCGAATTTAACTTTCAAATAACGGTACCGTACAATAGCGTATCAGACATTTTCGGTACCGGTACCTGTACCAATATTTCACAATTCTCGGTATTAGTATTTTTGGTATTGGTGCGTTAACATACCGGTACCGAGCCCATCACTAATCATATAGTGCTAATTAATGGAGTATATTAAGTGGACAATAGTTGATACCTATCTTAATAGACCATATTGGGCCTTAATAGATCACAATGGAGAATAGTAGATCAAACATGTCTTAATGGACCACGTTGAGCCTAAATGGATCACAATGGCCAATAATGGATCATACACGTCTTAATGGACCATGTAGATTGAGCCTAAATGGATCCCAATGACAAATAATAGATTATATATGCGTTAATAGACGATAATGCACAACAGGATATCGTACAAGTCGTAATAGACAATATTGGTGTGACAGCCGTAAATTTTCGATTTATAATTACGTGCATAACAGACATTAAGACAATTATGAGTAGTATTTTAAGATGCAAATTAACTTAATAAGGCCTTTGGAATGCCTAGAAACGTCTATTCGGCTTTACAGTATGCGGATGGTGATTTGCGGGAAACCTGCTGAGCGACAAACGGTAATGAACTGACACTAGACGAAATACTGACAACGCCGACAAATACGATTTTTATACGTATATTTTATACACATGAATTTAATTGCGAAATTTAACTGCTTCCGAACGTAACAGAATGCATACATGAACGAAAAACGCGACAGTAAGAACGCACCGGCATCGAAACGGGTGCATCAGACTCGTTAAATTTCTCGAGAACCGATATATTATGATATATTTAGCTTCGTAATCGAATTTTATTATTCGTAGTTGAAAACGGATCGAAAAACGAACTAGAAACGACAACCGAAGCACTATACACAATTTTAATGCAACCGAAAAATGTACGCGTCAAACAACGACTCCCGACATTATTTTTCGTGTTTTCGACTTTAAATAAACATTTTATGGCATTCCACGAAGTTCGGGTGCGAAAACGGGCCTTAGAAACGTATTTGGGCCGCACAAGAAGACTAGGTATGTGGTAAACTGTTCTACCTAACGAAACTATAACCGCCTGCTAGTCTACCGTCTTGAGTAAACAGTTTGACGAAGCACTCTCTAGATCGAGGTTGGTTATAGGCTCATGCGGGCATGTTGTCTTTGTCGTACCCGGACATTGACGGTTAAATGAGTTTTACAAATACAAAGTTTTCAAATGACATGCCGAGGAAAATGGTTTTATTACGTTTTCTCAACACTATTTAAACCGGTTATCAAAAAGATTTATTTCAAATCTTTTTCAAACAACTTATGAACTCGCCAACTTTATGTTGATTTTTCGCATGTTCTTTGTTAGGTTATGCATTCAAATTATAGCATCGTTGGAATAGGAGAACCCTTTGGGATTCGAGTACTTAGCGAGCGTTCAACTTTCTAGAAGTCTTAGCATTATACTTCCGCTGTGCAATGAAGATACCAGTCAGATCACACCGACTCTGATTTTACGGGTGTGACAATTGGGCCTTAATGGATCGCGATAAACAATAGTAGATCATTAATGTGTTAACGGACCATATTTGGCCTAGATGGTTCACAATGGCCAAATATTGGATCGTACAAGTCTTAATGGACAATATTGGCCCTTAATGGATCCCAATGGACAATATTGTATCATACATGTCTTAATGGATCCCAATGGACAATAGCAAATCTTGTCGTTTAATGGACCATATTGTGTCTTAATGGATCACAATGGACAACAGTAGATCATATTTGTCGTTTAATGGGTCATATTGGGCCTTAATGGATCACAATGGACAATAGTAGATCATATTTGTCATTTAATGGGCCACATTGCGCCTTAATGGATCATAGTGAACAATACCAGATCATACATGTCTTAATGGACCATATTAGGCCTTAATGGATCACAATGGCCAATAATAAATCATATATGTTTAGTTTGACCATATTGAACCTTAATGGATCACAATGGTTAATAGACCATTTGTCTTAATAGACAATATTGGGCTTAGTGGATCGCGATAACAAAAATAAATCCTATATGTCTTAAAAGGGCTTTAGTATACTATTTAATCTAATAGATGACGATGAATTTTGTTCTATTCTAGACTATACTATACTATGCAATATACTATAACATAAAATATGCTATATAACTTTTATACTTTTCATCTAAATACGTATTTTTCATCTTTATATCTTTTTAAAGTTATAATTAAAACCGAAACTCAAATTTTCATTTTCATTTAGAATTTCATATTCCATCCCAAAATTATTTCCCTCCCCAAAGTACTTTAGAATTTCATATTCCCGCTCCCCAAAATCCATTAACCCTAAAACTAAAACCCGTTCCGTTGTTTTTTCTTTTTTTCTTCTTCTTCTTCTTCCCCCTTTCTTCTGCAAACCCTCACTCGAAAATCTGAAAACAGTTTAATATCTCATCAACAATAGCCATTGTTGTTTGTTTTGTTTTATTTTTATGTAATGAATCCCCGCATTCTCCAGCGCCAGTGTAAGAGAGAGAGAGATCTTAGACGCTTAGGGCTTCTCATGGGTTTTTTTAAGAGTTTGATTGAAGCTGCTGTTGTACAAGTGGAAGAGATGGAGATTGAGATTGAGATTGAGAGTGGAAATCCTAACTTATGGGCATCTAGTGAGGGGAAATCAGTGGAAGATGGAGCGGTTGAGATGTCTAGTGAGAAGAGAAGACGGGATCCGGAAGAGTGATGAGTTTTATCAAGGCGTTTATCATCGATTTGCTGATTAATTCAAATAAAGATCTCCACCGGATTGAACAATTTCTACTCATATTTTCTAATTATCTCTTCAAAATCTGCAGTTTCATCTTTGAGTTTTGGGTAAATACAATGGATGTAAGTAGTTCTAATCTTCAATTTCTACTCAGATTCGCTGAGACTTATCACACAAGCTCGTGATGTCCTATTTAGGTGAAGGTGAGTTAAAAGAATGTTGTTTTTGAGATTTTGGTTGAAGTTTTGTTGAGGTTTTGTAGGAGTCTTTCAAGGATAAGGCGTTGACGTGTTGTTGTTTGTCAATTTTGTTCAGATCTTGAATCAGATTGAAGGCATATTATCTTGTGTTTTTTTGTTTTGTTTCTGCATCTACTTTTTTTATGCAAGGTTGAACATGTGTTAGATTAGTTATTGTTAATGAACTAGGGTTTATATAGTTCAAACTATGCATTATATGCTCAAACTAATCAAATATGCAGTTGTGTTTTTTCGTAGGAACTATTCATATAAAAGGTTGATATTGGTGTGTGTTGATGCAGATTTTGTGTCCGATGCTTGTCGAATAGATTAGTTTTATTTTACGCTGAATTTGTAATAGTTAGTGAAACGGTCTATCGAACGTGTATAGACCCGCTCGTTTGAAGTGGTCAAACGAGAGGGTTATTCGGTTGACCGTGTGGGTTTTGCTAGACAAACAGTTAGATTATGGTTGTATAATGTTTGGTGTCGAAGGATAAGGCATCGAAGGATTGTGTATATCCTTCGATGAGCTCGAAAGATATCCATCGATAGATGAAGATGGACCTCGAAGGATATGTCATCCTTCGAGGTATATGTGTATCTTTCGATAGCTGGATGATCGACAGATGATCTATCGATCAATCAGTTAGATCCTTCGACCATGCAACCTGTGTTGGGTATAAATACCAACACTTTGTCATTTGCAAGACCAAGAGAGTTAGAGAAGGTTTGAGACCTCACCCGGGGAGAGATCACCACTTGATCTCTCCCGGAATGTATACTCCTTTGGTATTAGTTCGGTTATCATGTAATCGAGCCGATTTGTAACGTTTTACTACCGGATTAATACAAAGTTGTTTGTTTATCATTGCTAATCTCTTCCGTCTTTGAACATAATCACTCGAATCACGGTTTCGGTCACGCAACACGGACCTACAATTGGTATCAGAGCCATGGTGCCCGATTTAGTAAATCTAACCGTTTACTAAGTCACATGTGCTCTAGATCTATGATTTTTGTGCTTTTTGTTCAAGATGTAAAAATGGTGAAAATCAAGAAAAACTCAGATCTGGACCCGAATATTCAGATCTGTGCTGAAACGAGTGTTGGTTTTTATGTTTTTCACCTAAACATTCAAGTTATCATCATCAAAAACTGTATACAACGTGTTTTAATCAAATCTGCAGTTTTACACAGAGCTGTGTTCTTGATGTTCTTGGTGCCTTCATGTTTCGAAAGATTAAACTGATTTCGATGGATCACCTCAACAACTCCGAAAGATCATCAGTTCTTCGAAGGGTCATCCTTCTTTTCGAAGGATCATCTGATTTCGAAAGGTCATCTCTTTTTTTTATATACTTCGAAAGACCAACTGACTTCGAAGGGTCACTCACAACTTCGAAAGATCAACAGTTCGAAAGATCTGTTCTTGTCGAAGGATCAACCAATTCGAAGGATCATCCTTCGGTTGTGGCACGAACCAGCTTTCTCAGGATCCAGATGTGAATGGCGGCTGTTTGGAGTTGATCGGAGTTTGAATCTCCGATGAAGATGACGCCGCTGATTGTTCATCATCGAAGCAGAAGACCTGATTGTCTGGATGTGTGTATCGAAGAAAAGGGAGTCTCTGGTTTTTGATTTTTGTTCATCGCAGAAATAGAAAGAGAGAAAGAAGGTGATGTCGGCTGGTGATGTTTAAAAAAATAGGGTTGTTGACCTTTGGGCCTTTGAGCTGAATATTTTAGAGTTGTTTGACCTTTGGGCTGAATATCAAGAGAGATAGAGTTCTAGAAGGAGGTGCAGATGGGCTCCGTGGATCAGGATACTTCATTTTCTTTGTGGAATGATGAAAACATTTAAAAAAAAAAAAAAAAAAAGAGATGATGAGAACTTGATTTTATTTGAAAAATGTGGGGTAGTCACGGTTACCGATGCAAATGTCAAAAATGGTGACGCGACTATTATGGGCCAAAAACCAAAAACGGAATGGTATGTTCACTTCCGCACGTCAATGTTTATGATTGTTACCGGTTATTCGTAAATGTTCGAAAGCATTTTGTTTATTGTCATATTCTCGCATTTGAAGACGAACGTATGAACCTTGAACGCCAACACCGGTCCTAACGAGTTCACAAAGTCTTTGGAGGGATACAAGTCGGATCCGATGGGGTACTAGGCGATATTGCTTTATCAACTAGAATATGCAACGAAGAAATCCTTTTTGTTTATTGTCATATTCTCGCATTTGGTAACGAATGAATGAACCTGGAATGTCAACACCGGTCCTAACGAGTTCACAAAGTCTTTGGAGGGATACAAGTCGGATCCTACGGGGTACTAGGGGACGTTCTTATTCAACTAGAATATGCAAAGAAGAAAGTCATTTTCGTGAATTTTCGGAACCGAGAACATTCAATAAAGATTGACGACAGTTCCGCTTAGTGGAGGGAATTGGTGAACATTTGACGACAGTTTCTTTGAAGTGGAGAGAATCTGTTAAGGTTTAGAGATTTTACCAAAGAAATGGGGGGATAAAAATTGAATTTCTTCGGTAAATTTCTAAACGCAATCACAGGTGGTAGAGTTTGTGATTTTCTGGTGATACAAACGGTTCGGCGTGGAATGTTTTGCACATACACATATTTGAGGATTTTAATTAATTCTCCAGCCAGCGTGAAGGGTTTTGCACGGAAAAATACAGGTTTCTAAAGTCTACAGTAGTTACAAAAGCGCTGTTCACTGAAGACCTGGGGAATCTTAATGAAAGCTGATAGTTCAAGGCTGAAGACCTGCAGGATTCGGTTTTGGGTTTGATGTTTCTTTGGGATTTTACAGGGATCTGGGGGTAACTCAATTCGTTGAGTTTGCAAACGATGTACTTGGTCAAGCTGACTTCCTGAGTACTGATGCTGAAGATCCGTAGTGCATTACGTGGTCAACTTCACAAAGGCGAGACAATGAGATTTGGATGTAGTTCAACTAAGCATGCTGGTTGAGCTTGCAAGGGATACACTTGGTCTAGCTGACTTTCCTGAGTGTTGATGCTGAAGATTAAAGTGCATTACTTGGTCGATTCCACAAAGACGGTTTACAGAAGACAGTTCACCAGAAATCTCTATCAATGTAGTATGCTTGTATGAAATAGAGTTCTTATGACAAGATCAAGACTTGATGCAGTTCTTAAAGATTGGAACCCTTATCAAATGCCGGTTGGAGTATTGGAAGATCAGCGGAAGATCGGTCAATTGAGGAAATTGCACAACACCCAACACGGATACGCGTACTTTAAGGGGGAAATATTATACAAGGAGCATCAAGATACTACTTACCTGGATCATCGGTCAAGGGGGAATTTGTTAACACAGAGAAGATGAATACTTGACTGAAGATCGATTGCAGTTGCATTTTCAGCATTCGACAGCAACGGACAAGGAGGAATTTGTTGATGCAGATTTTGTGTCCGATGCTTGTCGAATAGATTAGTTTTATTTTACGCTGAATTTGTAATAGTTAGTGAAACGGTCTATCGAACGTGTATAGACCCGCTCGTTTGAAGTGGTCAAACGAGAGGGTTATTCGGTTGACCGTGTGGGTTTTGCTAGACAAACAGTTAGATTATGGTTGTATAATGTTTGGTGTCGAAGGATAAGGCATCGAAGGATTGTGTATATCCTTCGATGAGCTCGAAAGATATCCATCGATAGATGAAGATGGACCTCGAAGGATATGTCATCCTTCGAGGTATATGTGTATCTTTCGATAGCTGGATGATCGACAGATGATCTATCGATCAATCAGTTAGATCCTTCGACCATGCAACCTGTGTTGGGTATAAATACCAACACTTTGTCATTTGCAAGACCAAGAGAGTTAGAGAAGGTTTGAGACCTCACCCGGGGAGAGATCACCACTTGATCTCTCCCGGAATGTATACTCCTTTGGTATTAGTTCGGTTATCATGTAATCGGGCCGATTTGTAACGTTTTACTACCGGATTAATACAAAGTTGTTTGTTTATCATTGCTAATCTCTTCCGTCTTTGAACATAATCACTCGAATCACGGTTTCGGTCACGAAACACGGTCCTACAGTGTGATATAGGCTTGTGAACTTCAATGATCATTTTCATTAACCGAAACATATGATATTACCTAGTATTATATGAATATATGTGAAACTTAGGTAAAACATTAGTGTAGTCAACTGATGTGTTTTACATGTTTAAGTTACATGAAGGTGGAATAAAGTTTAATCAAGGAATAAAAAGTTACTTGTTTTATGGTTTGGTATGTTTCCTTTGTTTATGCACAAAAAGTTGCTTGTGACAAGCTGTTCTAGTGTTCTGTTTTGTAAAAGTAAGTGTTTACTTGCAGGTTAAATCAAGTGTGTTTTAATTTACAAGATGATTTTTGCTGCTTTGTTTAATTAACAAAAAGTTGCTCTATATTAACAATATATTGTACACTTGCAGGATAAATCATGAGTGCAACTATGGTCCATGTAGGATGATGTTATTGACATGCTCGCGATTTGTTGTTTCTACTTCGTAGGTCTTCTTGTGATGTAAGATTCTACTAACTGTCTAAATATAAAATTACCAAAAGTTTTTCATCAAATACAATGGAAAAGGGGCCCAATATTTTCATATTGCTTTAGGCCCCTAAAGTGGTTAAGCCTCCTGCCTCTATATAATTTAGTTATTTTTCATTATATTTTAAATAGTAATTATTATTTAAATATAATATTGAATATATTAATAAATCTTTTCTATTAATAATTGTCTTGTTTAGGCTTGCGAGCTGACTCAAGCTCAATAAGCGAAGCTTGGGCTCGAGCTCGTTTACTAAACGCGCTTATTTCTAGGCTTGAGCTCAGGCTCAAGCTTGTTTAAGCTTGGCTTGTTTCAAGCTGAACTCGAGTAGCTCAACTTATTTGCACCCCTATTTACACATGAGACTAGCACATATATTTGTTAATATATTTGGATTTGTTAGCTTATAAAAACAAGCACGCCCAATATTTGTTGATCTAGGCAGCATGGATAAAGATTGTATGCCCTATTGAATCCCTAAACCATTCTTTTGTAGTTTTATCATAGTTGTCAACAGCGGTCGCTATAGCGAATAGTGTAGCGTATAGGTCGAAGTTCGCTACAGGGTACGTAGCCACAAATAGCGGGATTTCAACTTTTATTGTTTATTTTTTAAATATATATAGCAATTAAATATAGCTATAAAATAGCTGGATTTTAGTATTTATAAAATATACATGTAAAAAGCCTATATATCAGGGTATACTGATATAATATACATATAATTTAAAAAAAATATTTTCTAGTGTATCCCTATTTATAAAATAGTGCCCGCTATTTATCGTTATTAGCCATGTAGCATATACTGTAGGTACCTTATCGCAATGTGTCACTATTCGCCATTAACAACTATGAGTGTTCAATAGCCAATTAGTGCAGTAATAGTATAATAATGAACTTATATCCAGGTTAATTTATGTTGGAAACTTGGAAGACCTTGGTTAGTTTATATGCTGCACAAGCTGCATTGAGTAGCATATCGATGTTCGTTTGTAAACCATTTGTACTTGGGATAAATAATTCTAATTACGAATACATGTTTGAAAACTTGTGAAATCTTTATTTTAAAGATGCCTTCATTTTTTGCTGTTTAGTTAGTAACCATTGCATTGCTTGGTAAGTCATTATTGGTTTTTAATCAATATACAGCAGTTTATGGTCTTCATAATGTTTTATGTGAAGATTGACCAACAAAAACTTTTAATGCTTGCAATCATACTGAAATTTGCTCAAATTAAGTCTGTTATGTTTTGTGTAGGGATGTGGCTCGACCCGTTCAAAATAGGGCTTCAAATGGAGGAGACTTGACTTTCATGGTACTATATTTATTCGTTTAGTAAAATATTACACGTAGGTAAGAGAAGAATTCATGTGGACTTGTGAATGTATGCAGAACACAAGGGAAACTTGTGCCAAAACAGAAGGTAGACTTTGGATTCATTATTTGCAAACATGAAGGAGCAAAGAATGAAGGTTTTATCTCAGCAGCACCATCACAACAATAATGTAGGATCCACATGAAGTAGTGGTTGCATCATTTGTAGATAGCTTTTGATCAGAAATTAATGTATTTAGTTTTTAAATTGATAACTTATCAATGGATTTTGGTTTATTATTGTTAATAGAGTTAACTGCCATTTTCGTCCCTGTGGTTTGGTCACTTTGGCCATTTCAGTCCATTTTTCAAAAATGCGCCATTTTCGTCCCCCACGTTCTGGAAAGGTGCCATTTCAGTCCAAAAATGAGCCATTTTTGGCCAAAGTGACCAAACCACAGGGACGAAAATGGCAGTTAACTCGCGCATTTTTGGACTGAAATGGCACCTTTCCAGAACGTGGGGGACGAAAATGGCGCATTTTTGAAAAATGGACTGAAATGGCCAAAGTGACCAAACCACAGGGACGAAAATGGCAGTTAACTCTTGTTAATATCATTAATTTTGTTTTTAGGTTTGTTCATATTTATTAGGGTTTCAATTTTACAAAAATTTAAAAACAAAATTGTTAATTACACGAAAATGGCCAATTTTAGACTACCGCCACACTTAAAATTATAGAGTTTCGCATGGCTATAAATAACCATTAGCCACACTATAGTTACTTTGTTTTTTTGTTACGTAATGCTAACAAACGCCATGGGAAAAGAAAATTATGTGTGACCAAAGGTTAGACAATAGCCACATTTAAAATTACAAAATTTTATGTGGCTATAAATAGCCATTAGCCACACCAAAATCACTTTGTTTTTTGTTTGTGTGACTAAATGATATCAAACGTCATGGGAAAAATATATGTGTGTGACCAAAGATTAGAGAATAGTCACACATAAATCTACAAATATTTTTTATGTGTCTAGTAAAAATTTCTGGCCACACTTAAAATGAATTCATGTGGCCATTACTTTTTTTTAGCTACACTTAATGGACAAAATGGTTGATTACAACAACTTTTTTGCCACACATTTTTTAAATTCATGTGTCAAACAAACCTTTTAGTAAATACATGTGACTATATAATAGAAACGACCACACTTATAGTATTCTCATGTGGCTATTGCTACCTTTTAGTCGCACTTATGCTTTGATTGCAGCAAGAAATTTGACTACCCTTTAGCCACACTTTAAAGTTGCAACGGCCACACATACGTGAATGTGGCTATATGATACCTACGATGACTGGACCTTTGGTCACACTTGAGCTGAAAAAATAAAATGTGGCTATAGGCGTATGGTCACAGTTTTTTTGTGTGGCTATAGCCCCTTTTTGACGTAGTGAATGATATTTCGGGGGTTACCCATATATCCGAGAGATGTATCCCCACGATATAAGCAAGTTTGAAATTTATGTTTATATCTCGTCACAATCTACTAAATGTGTAAAAACCTACTGGCACATCATCAGTGAGACCGTTTATCACTTTTTATCTTACCAATTCTTTAGCATGTTGTGATCGTCCACTGATGTACTATCATTTCCTCTTTTATGCAACAAAAAACTCATTTTTCATTTTATCATGTTTTTGACTTTTTCAAATTTTCAAATGTTTTTGGATTTTCTAAAATTTCTTACTCCCCCTAAAATGCAAACACATTTTAGGAAATTTGAAAACAAACTATACAAGAACATGACAACTGATATCGAATTGCCTCAATTCGCCATCCACTTGGCATAAACAATCAGAACTCCCCCTCACAACAAACTATTTTCCCATCGATTTCAAAACACTTAAGTTTGTTTTAATCAAATGGTTTTTCCGGAAAATAAGTTTTGTTGATTTTACCACTTGTAAAATTGGGGATCAAAACATCTCATTGTTTTACCAATCATATGTAGGAAATCAAATACAACTTAATGTCCCTGATTTACCACTTGTAAAATCAATCCAATTCAACTTCTGAACCGCTTGTAAAAATCACAACCATACAACTTAAACATGCTTTTCAACCAATTTACCATCTTTTGGTTGAATTCTCAAGGTGCCGATTCCTACTCCTCGCTTACAAACCTGGGAGTTCCGGCAAGTCCTGCAAAACTTCTCAAAAACACATTATACAAACATGATAAAGAATGATGCCGATTCATGATCCACAATTACCAACTTGGGATCTCCGGCAAGTCAGGTTTTTATTCTTTGAAAAATATATCCACCCAAGCCTGGCCTTCCTTGGGTGTAACAACCTTTTCTTCATTTTTACTTTCAGCGAACCTGTGACCTCCTCTTTTGGCAGCGTAAAATTCTTTAACACCTTTAACCTTACTATTGACCATTTTGCCAAAAATGTGTTTCACAGTTCCGTTAAAAGCCTTATCAACATCAAATTTTTTCTTGTCAGAATAAAATTGATTTGAAATTTCAACTTTTCCAACTTTCTTCATAAAATTTTCAGCACACAACGGTGGAAAATTTTCATCGTTCATAGTTGGAACTGATTTCTCAACACGTGGCTCCTCTGATTTTGTGGAATCAGATTCATCACCAGAATTATTACCTGAACCCTTCACAACCCATTTTTGATTTATTACATTTTCTTTTCTTTTTACCACATTCTTTGAACATTCACCAATCTCAAAGGTCGAATTTTCAAAGCCAGTAAATGGTTTGGTTGTAAGTTCAGTTTTCTCCACAACTTTCTCTTTATACTTCCTGTTTTGGTTTGAATATTTTCGGACAATTTCTAGCAACATGACCAGTAATCTTGCACTGAAAACAGGTTCTGGTTTCTATCTTCTTTGGCACAACATTTTTCTTCAACTCTTCTTGCTTCTTGGCAAGGAATTCCTGATTTGTCTGCTTTCTGAATGCTTGCTTTTTCTCATCATCTAATGTATTTCCTGAAACAAACACAGTTTTTGGTTTAGAAAATTTTTCATTTTTATAATTTCTCGGTGGTACAAAACCTAATCCTTTCTTTTTGTAATTACGATTATGGTT
Organism: Helianthus tuberosus; assembly: GCA_030545235.1. NCBI lineage: Eukaryota > Viridiplantae > Streptophyta > Magnoliopsida > Asterales > Asteraceae > Helianthus > Helianthus tuberosus. Next base: position 5,640 of record JARYGA010033073.1, on the reverse strand, counting down.
TGGTTTCTTTTGGAAACTGTAACCACAATTGTAACCCATTTTCTTGTTAATTCTTTGTTGATCTCTTGAAGTGTATTGTTTAGGTTTTCCATTAAGATTTGAATCTTTTATTTCAGAAATATTAATTTCTATAATTTTGAAAACCTTTTGAATCATTTCAAATCTGACACTTCTTATTGGAAAAATCTCATCAGATTATAATTTGTCAGAATCTTTCAAAGTATATGCCACTTTAAATGATTTATCATTCAAATTAGATTTTGATATCAAAAACTTTTTATCGTAAACCCGTTTGTCCTTTTTGACTGTTGACTTTGACGTATCGGACTCAGACTTTGACTTGAATTTGGACTCCGGTTTTGACTCCTCACAATCATCTTTATCTAACACCTGATCGACCACACTTTTTATCAACTTTGACTCATGATCAGTATCGGACGACGTGTACGTGACATCAATATTTTCTGGCAAGTTATCCGACGGCCCAGACTCCCATTGTAAGTTTATTGCCTTTTCGACTCTTTCGGAATTTGGATTTCGAGGTAAAAATCCATTTTCGACCGGGGGCGGACATCTAGTGTAGACCACACTTGATTTCTTACCAGAAGTCTTCACTTCATCTTTTGTCACAAATTTCTTTTCTTCAGACATTTTCATTTCTTCAAATGTCTTCAAATTCTCCACTACTGGATAAATCCTGTCAACAACAAAAGAAGAACATGAGTAACTGTTTAATAACTTTTTAACTTTCTCAGTCTCTATCTTCTGTGTTGCCAGCTCCAACTCTAAATCAGCACATTTCTTGATATAAAAGTTAGCATCATCCAGCTGTCTAAGATATGCTACTTTCAAAGTATTCATCGCCATTGCTTGTTCACCACTCGAATCAGTATATTTGTTAATTTCTCTATTCATTGTGTCGTACGATTCTTTCAACTTGTGAATATTGTGCAATAACTCATTGTTTTGTTTGATTAACGAATCACAGTTCATGCACTTTTCAGAAACTTCAACTCGTTCTTCATCAATCTTCACTTCATATTCTGGAACTTCTTTGACACTTCTGCTCGATTGTAAAAACTCAGCTCTTCTTCTTTTCTCAGCTTTCGCTTCGTTTTTCAATCTCTCTTCTTCTTCTTCTTCTTCCTCTTCTTTGTTCTTCATTCGTCTTTCTTCAGCTGCTTCCATGACTTTTCTGCACCTTTCTGCACATTTCAAATCATAAGCATTAGCAAAAAAAAACATTAACATTTGAAGTGTCTTTAGACATCTCTTTGGCCATAAATTCTTGATCTGGACAAAAATTGTCCCAATTGAAACCTTCAGCCAGTTTTTCATCATCTTGTTCTGCCAAACACACTTTGCTGTTTATTGGAACATATTTATCCCAACTGAATCCACCATCCTTTCCCAGACAAGCTTTCTTTGAATCTTTAATCTGCATCATTCCATGTGCAGTTTGTGCCTGATGCAATGCTGGTGGTGTGATTTGATGATAAATCGCCTTTTTGTGATAATCGTTGTTTCCAAAAGGATTCTGAGCTCCAGTAGCTTCATGATTTTTGCACTCTCTCTTGAAATGTCCCTTTTCCCTGCAACGAAAACATGTAACTTTTGACTTATCAAAGCCTAAATTTGAAACACTTGCATCAAGAAAATCATTTATTCCCGTGATTTGTTTAAACTTCTCAGCTCTTCTCATTACACTGGCCATGCACCATTTAATATCCATCAATTCCATTTCCTAAGCATCGATTTGATCGTAATCCTCTTTCGTGAGCATTGGATTACCGATCTTTCCGGCCACAAAACTACTATAAGACTCTAGAACCATTCCCAACAAAGACATTTGATTTTTAGCTACTTCTTCAGAATAATCTTGATCACTTTCAAGATTTAATACAATATTGCATTGAAGTTTTCTTCCGTTCTTTGTTGCAGAAATGTTTGGATCGAATGATGAAAATCTAGTGCTGCTTGATCCCTGGGATGATTTCTTTTCAGAAGAATCTTTCACACTGTAAGCAGTTTCTATTTTCGGAGAAAAATTTGACTTTTCGTTGACACCACCTTTGTAATACAAGCTGATATCTTGTTCTCCATCGTAATTCTTCATTCTAGCAATCTTCCTCTGCTCCATCTCCTGAGCTTCCAGATGCTTGATAAAATCTCCCAGTGTCATTTTCTTATAATCTGTTTTGTTTGACCGCAGCATCATCAGAAATGTTCCCCATGTTTCATATGGTAGCGCATCTGCAAGTTTTTCAACCAATTCATCAGTATCTTTCTTAACACCAAGTTTCGTCATATTTCTCACCAAGTTACAATATCTATCAATTAATTGCTTGACACTCTCATTTTTCAATCCCCGAAATAAGTCAAATTCCTTTTTCATGAGAGACATCTTATTCCTGAGCATATCGTCACTTCCAGTAAACTTTGCTTCCAACTCTGTCCATATCGAATATGCAGTTCCATCATGTTGAAGCAGTATCAAAATATCTTCTTTTATCGCTTGCTGAAGCAGACTCACCATCAATTTCTCATCTCGATATTTCTTTTTATCTACAGTACTCATTTCTCTAAGTGTCAACGGAGTACCATTCACAACATCGTTCTTTGTGGGCTTAACATACGGCTCTTCAGTGTGTTCCCAAGCATCCAAGTGATACGCCTCAACCCAATTTCCAAACCTTTCGGACCATCCATTGTAATCATCAATATCCATGAGTTTGGGTGGTTTCTGAGACGTCCCAGTTTCATTTTCATACAAAGCACTCTGAGTGATTGTAACTGGACTAGCAAAAGCATTGTAGAACTCGTTCTCCATGTTTCGAATTTTCAAAATGAGTTGTATCACCTTGTAAAATACCTGACAAGTACCTGACAAAAACAAACAAACACACAATCAGTTTTAAACGTTTATCTATTTTCTGAAATAAACTGTTACTCAAACTGGTGACAATTTTGAGCGGATTGAAGATTGACACACTGTGCGGACTGAACTTTGACCAATTGTGTGAACTGAATGACTCGAACGACTTTTTGACAACTTTGAGCTCTGAACCGTGCGAACTGAACAATTATCACGCAACTTGATCACACGAAACAACCTGACTAATCAATGTACTGATCACACCAAACAACTTGATTGTTCAAACAAACTGATCAAACTGTGCGAACCGACAAACAATCCAAACCTTGTGATCAACAAGCGAACTGATGAATAGGCTTCTGATTTAACTTACAATGAGCCAACAAACACTAACAAGTAAACTTGGGCCATTAAAGAGACTGACAACTATTACTAATACAAATATACTAATTGAGCCGAAAAATGATGACTTGGGCTAAGAATATTATTCACCGGCTCACATGGACTACACTTGACTATTTGAATCACATGAAATGACAATTGATCAAACTAATACACGTATCATATGCAATCACATGCAATCTGTCATTACTTTGATTTTGTCGATTATCCTATTTCACATGAAACGATAAAACATAATATCAAAAACTCATGTAATGAACTGATTGGACCAAAACCATTAGATTCACGTGATATGCACTGATAATGAGCAACAACTATTACTCTTCACATGTAAAGTCTGATGTATGGCTGACCTCAAATTAGTAAAAACAAACAACAATTTTGACACTGATTGGGCCGCTTTATGACTGGCACAAATCCACTAAGCCAACAACTTGAATCAATTGATTAGTGATTGGGCCTATGACATGTTCACATGGGCTCACACATTACAAATGATTTGATTATCCAGCACTTATCCACTTATCCGACAATTTCAAGTAACAATACACGTTGATTGGACCTAAATTTTAATTCAAAGACTATGATTGGGCCTTTAATCCACTAACTCGATCACCATTATTTAAAGATTATAACATGTGTGCACTACAGTTCAATATACTGATCTCATGCAAATCTCAATCGGTTCACAATATTTATCCAAGACAATCTCAATTAATGTATCACGCAACACAATGCATTCAATCGGTTCACAATACTCAATGTTCTTTCACATGCTAACTGACAAACCGATTGCTGATACAAATTCACATGTAATTATGATTAACCGACAACATGCATGTGATATATATTTTTTTAAACAACTTCGAATTCAATGTTACACAAATCCATGAATACACACGTGAACAACAAATTGTTACAAAAGCGGAATCAACAAGATCACATGAGCGAAATCAAACTGATGACGTCACTTATTCACGAGTCCGTATAAGCGACACCTCAAAATTTCAAAGTTCTAGATCGATTTTAAAGCTGAAATTTACAAGGATTGATTAAAACATGTTTACGCACAAAATATGTGAAATTTGACCGATTTTGACCGTAAAAAGTTTTGTTTTTCAAAAAAAAAAGTGTAGAAATGGAATTTTCGGCTGAATTGTAAAAATCTCTTCTTCACTGGCTCTGATACCACTTGTAGGATCGGTTTCTGATCCGAACGAGTCGGTTAGAAGAGTTTTTCACCAAAACAAGAGGCGGAAACAAGTGTTTCGGTGTAATTCAGCAACTATTCACCTTTAACTGTTGTTTATATTGATATACGAACGATTACAGACCTGACAACACTTCGGCAGCACTTCGTGGCTCACCGGAAGACAATCACCTAGAACTATATTATGATTTCGCTCATTTGACACTATATATAGTACAAGTGATTTCGCTTATGTGTACACTGACACATAAGAGATATCCCACAAGACCATATAAGCGATACCCTATCAAGACCACATGAGCGGAATCTTAATTTGACCGAAAACCAATTTTCACTTTCTAATTCTTTTGTCTTATCTTGTGATGATGTCATGGTGATGTCATCTTGATGATGTCATCATGACATCATGCTTTAACATCTCCGCAACGAACCCGATCTTCGCAACGAACCCGAGACTCGACATAAGACGTAGTTGACAGACGTAGTGCACCAACATTAACACCATCAACTAAATCATTATGTACCAAAAAGTTCATTTTGCGAACATGAATGTGGCCCATCTTACGATGCCACATTATTGAATCTTTTTCTGTCGCTTTAGTCTTTGACACAAAACACTGTTTCTGATGAGTTGTTGGTGTTGCGATGTTCATATCAAGATAATAAAGATCATACTCCCGTGGAGCACGCAACAACACCATCTCATCAGGGATTTTAAACCCAGGTTTCAAAACCACACATTCAGTTTTTGTAAAATGTACACTAAAATCTTTATCACAGATTTGTGAAATACTGAGTAAATTGTTTGTTAACTCTATTATGTAGTTCACTTTGTCGAATGAAATCACGCCATTTGACAGCGTTCCTTGACCAACGATCCTTCCACCTTGGTTACCGGCAAATCCAACATAACTTCCGTTTACAGATTTGACATCATAGAGCAGAGCAAGCGTCCCAGTCATATGCCTTGAAGCGCCACTATCCATAATCCACTTTGATAGAGTAGACTTGGGCAGCCCCTGCAAATATCATATCAAATTCATTCAAACAATGAAACCCATGGCTTTTTAACTGTCGAGACACTTCCAAACTCTACATCACATTTCTCATCAATTTTTGGAAAAGTAAACGTGACATTTGGAACATCAGTTTT
>JARYGA010033072.1:0-35505 GCA_030545235.1 Helianthus tuberosus | reverse complement strand
CAGAACCAAGCCCAACAAGTTGCTCAGCCTCTTACTCAGCAACAAGGTCAAGCTGCACGACCTCATTTCCCTCCTGGTTCGTGCTACAATTGTGGGGATCTGACCCACTACAGAAACCGATGTCCAAGACTAGCTAACACAAATCCAAATCAGAATCAGGCTCAGGCTCAGGCTCGAGGTCGAGTCTTCAACATGAATGCTCAGGAGGCACAAGCAGACAATGAAGTGGTGAACGGTATATTCTTTATTAATAATCAGCCTGTATCTGTTCTTTTTGATTCGGGTGCCGATAAGAGTTTTGTGTCATTATCTTTTGAGCCATTGTTTCGCGTGTCTAGAACGAAACTAGGTAAACCTTTGACAGTGGAAGTTGCTAGTGGTGAACCCATTGTTCTTGATTCTGTTCTTCGCAACTGCCAGCTGAACCTTAACGACCATCTTTTTCCTATCAACCTCACGCCTATGCAACTTGGAAGCTTCGACGTTATTGTGGGTATGGATTGGTTAGCCAAGCATCACGCAGAGGTAGTTTGTTTTGAGAAGATTGTTCGTGTGCCGCTTTCGACAGGCGAGATCCTACAGGTTCGTGGTGAGAAACCTGCTGGTGGCCTCAAACTCATGTCTTGTTTTAAAGCTCGGAAGTATCTGCGAAAGAACTATGTGGCCTTTTTGGCACATGTTGTAGCAGATAAGGGCAAAGGTAAATCTATTCAAGATATTCCTATGGTTCGGGATTATTCTGAAGTATTCCCTGAAGAGTTACCTGGTCTACCTCCAGCACGCCAAGTCGAGTTCCGTATTGATCTCGTACATGGTGCAAACTCCATTGCCAGAGCTCCATATCATCTTGCACCGTCTGAGATGCAAGAGTTGTCTAAGCAGCTTCAAGAACTCTCTGACAAAGGTTTTATCCGTCCTAGCTTTTCACCTTGGAGTGCTCCCGTTCTTTTTGTCAAGAAGAAGGATGGATCTTTTAGGATGTGTATCGATTATCGTGAGCTTAACAAGCTTACCATCAAGAATCGATATCCCCTACCTCGCATCGATGATCTATTTGATCAGTTACAGGGCGCTTCTTACTTTTCAAAGATTGATCTGCGATCTGGATATCATCAACTTCAGGTGCATGAAGAAGACATTCCCAAGACAGCGTTCCGCACTCGTTATGGGCATTATGAGTTCACAGTCATGCCATTCGATTTGACTAATGCTCCTGTTGTTTTCATGGACTTAATGAATAGGGTCTGCAAGCCTTATTTGGATCAGTTCGTCATTGTTTTTATTGATGACATTTTGATATACTCTAAGACGCGAGCTGATCACGAGCAACATCTTCGTCTTACTCTGGAACTCCTAAAGAAAGAACAACTTTTCGCCAAATTCTCCAAGTGTGAATTCTGGCTTAAAGAAGTTCAATTCTTAGGACATATTGTCAACGAATAAGGTATTCATGTAGATCCCTCCAAGATCAGTGCGATCAAGGATTGGGATACGCCTACTACTCCTACTGAGGTTCGTTCTTTTCTTGGAGTTGCGGGTTATTACCGCCGCTTCATTGAGAACTTCTCAAAGATTGCAGTTCCTCTAACTGCTCTAACTCAGAAGAACAAGCCCTTTGATTGGGGATCCAAACAAGAGGAAGCTTTTCAAAACTTGAAGCAGAAGCTTTGTGACGCGCCTATTCTGACTTTGCCTGAGGGCAATGATGATTTCGTCGTTTATTGCGATGCATCTAAATTGGGTCTTGGCTGTGTTCTGATGCAAAGGAACAAAGTCATAGCATATGCATCAAGGCAGTTGAAGATACATGAGAAGAACTACACCACTCATGATCTTGAGTTGGGTGCAGTTGTCTTCGCTCTTAAGATCTGGAGACACTATTTGTACAGTACGAAATGTGTGGTTTTCACAGACCACAAAAGTCTTCAGCATATCTTCAATCAGAAAGAACTCAACATGAGGCAACGACGTTGGGTCGAGCTTCTAAACGACTATGACTGCGAAATTTGTTACCATCCTGGTAAGGCGAATGTCGTAGCCGATGCATTGAGTCGTAAGGAACGCACTAAGCTTCATTGTGTTCGTGTTCAATCTGTTATTCAAGCTCGATCCGATATCCAAGCACGCATTTCTTAGGCTCAACAATCTTGTGTTTCACAAGGTTTGATGGATAAGGAATTTCCCTATCACATAACACCTGATCTAGAACTGAAGGACAATGGATCGTATTACTTCATGGACCGTTTGTGGGTCCCAAGCCAAGATAACCTTCGCACCTTGCTTATGGATGAAGCCCATAAGTCTCGTTATTCTGTTCATCCTGGCTCAGATAAGATGTATAAGGATCTTCGTACTCATTATTGGTGGCCTGGTATGAAGAAAGACATTGCCTTATATGTATCAAAATGCCTTACTTGTCTTAAGGTTAAGGCTGAACATCATCGTCCTTCGGGTTTATTGGTGCAACCAGAGATCCCAGTTTGGAAATGGGAAAACATTACTATGGATCTCATTACTAAACTTCCACGCACAAAGAAAGGTCATGATGCCATCTGGCTAGTTGTTGATCGTCTTACTAAGTCAGCGCATTTCTTGCCAATCCGTGAGGATTTTTCTGCTGACAAACTTGCTAAAATTTACGTGGATGAAATTGTAGCTCGACATGGTGTTCCTTTGAACATCATTTCTGACAGAGATGCTCGTTTCACTTCTCATTTTTGGAGAACTATGCAATCTGCTATGGGGACCCAACTTAATTTGAGCACAGCTTATCATCCGCAAACGGATGGTCAATCTGAAAGAACAATCCAGACTCTGGAGGATATGCTTAGAGCTTGTGTGATCGATTTTGGTGGTAGTTGGGATTCACATCTCCCGTTAATTGAATTCTCCTACAACAACAGTTATTACTCCAGCATCAACATGGCTCCTTTCGAGGCTCTCTATGGTCGAAAATGTCGTTCACCAGTCTGCTGGAATGAGATCGGTGAGGCTCAGCTTACTGGACCTGCCCTCATTTTAGAGACAACTGATAAGATTAAGAAAGTTCGTGATAACCTTCAGACAGCTAGAAGCCGTCAAAAGAGTTACGCGGACCCAAAACACAAGCCCTTGGATTTTCAAGTCGGTGATCGTGTATTACTTAAGGTCTCACCTTGGAAAGGTGTGATCAGATTTGGAAAGAAAGGAAAACTTGCACCTAGATACGTTGGACCATTTAAGATCGTCGAAAGAATCGATAAGGTAGCCTACAGACTTGAGTTACCTCCTGAACTTGGAAATGTTCATCCAACCTTTCACGTTTCCAATCTCAAGAAGTGTTTGGCTGATGAGAACCTCCACATACCACTTGACGAAATTCATGTTGATAAAACACTGAAATTTGTTGAGAAGCCAGTGGAAATCATGGAACGTGAAGTCAAGTGGCTCAAACGCAAGCGCATTCCATTGGTCAAAGTTCGCTGGGAATCTAAACGTGGACCTGAGTTTACTTGGGAACGTGAAGATCAAATGAAGGCGAAGTACCCACATCTTTTCCCACGAGTTTCCTCTAAATAAATTTCGGGACGAAATTTCCACAAGTAGGGGAGACTGTAACATTTGTGCTTGTAATCATTGTGAACAGTTCGTTTATCAATAAAACAATGTTATTTGATCCCAATGTTTTTTTGGTTATGTTTTACATTTTTCATGTTTTGACTTTTGTTCAATTTTATACTCTACATCGCTTTCTGGAGAGTTATACGCAAACTGGTACGTAAACGTGGTCAGTTTAATGCGAAAAATACTCTGGAACATCAACATATACTTAACATACCTTAAATAACCTTTACATAACTTAGAAATAAGTTTTGAAGGCTTTGGTATGGCAAAAACAAGTTAATTCGCCTACAGGGACTAAATTTGACAAACTGCGAAAGTATGCCAATTTGAACTGTAACAGACATTCCAGAACATGACCATAAGTTAAACATACCATAAATATCCTTTACATATCTTAGAAATAGGCTTTGAGGGGTTCGGTGTACTAAAATAAACTTTTGGATCATTTAGGGACTAAAAGCGTCAAAAAGTGCACAAGTTTGCATTTTCGCGCATAACTTACGTTCTGAATACATCCGGATATCCAAAGATTTATGTAAGCACTAAAATATTTTATTTTAGTGTTTGGCATAACAAAAATCCTTTCGTCAAGCAATTTGGTTCGTTTTTCGCGCTTATGCGCATTCAGTCATAATTAAGCGAAACATCGCGATCGTACGACCAAACGAACCAACATCCGGCATATTTTTGAGCATGTTTCATGTCTACAATGTTTAGGCATCATTTTAGGGCCTTAACGTTGGCTTAACGGGCCTTAAACGTGTCGGAAATGGCCTTAATGCATAACAGGGACCAAAACTGACATTTGCTGAAACTTGTTTCTAACCAGAAGGGCCAGGCGGCCCGCGTGAGTCTTGTGTGCCCCCTTACATGGCCCGTGTCAGCTTCCCAGATCAGATTAATCTATTTTAACAGTTGTTTACAGCTGTTAAGCACCCAAAACTCAATTCCACTTGCCCTTTCCTGCTCTTGAGGGGCCATTTTGAGTTACCATAAGGTTTCATCAAGTGTATGGACAAGATCAAGGCACGTTATTCGATAAACGATCCTAACGGTTGTCCATTTACTATAAATACCCAACCCCATTCATGTTCAAAACCCACAAAATCTGATCTAAAAGCTCTAAGTTGAAACCATTGCTTCATACCCGGGCTACTTGGATAAAGATTAGCTTTCGGGGACCCTTTGTAAGTGTTCCTTCGTTCTTTTTATACTTTTCGCGTTAAAAGTCAAACTTTGTTAGACTTTCTGCATTGACCAAGTTTATGGTCAATGCAAAGTTCGTTTGAACTTCATAACGTGAGCGTAATCACGATGGTTATAGTCCCTAGAGACTATACCTACTAATTACCACGTTATCAAGGCTCAGTGACGAGTCGTGGTTTCGGCCAAAATGCGTATTCTTACGTATTTTGTAACCAAACTATTCTTAGGTATCAAAACCGTTTGTTTTGATACCAAACCTGTTTTCTAAACTTAGTTAAGCATGTTTTAACATGCTTAGCTCGTCACTTTTAGTTTAGTGCTTATATAGGGTCTTAAGGTAAGCGATCTAAACCATCGCTTATACTTTCGAACCCGACCCGTTTGGTCGATCATTAGGATCCGACCAAACACATTAGGTGACCATAGTTGTATAGGGAATAACCTTCCGAGGTTATACCTTATGGTCACATCGTTTGAGTAGTTGTATGATAGGTAGTATATATGCCTTAGGTAAATTACCAAAATGCCCTTTTTGCGCCAAAATTCATTTTAAGCATATGTAACATAACTTTTGGTATCTAAACTGATTTGGTAACAATATTAGACATGTTAAGGCATATTTTACTTATCATAGGGCTAGTTAGGCATTCCGAACGCGTTTCGCGCGAACGACGCGTTAAAGTAGCATAAGCTACCTAAACGGGTCATAATGGGTCGTAAGCACTTAGGTTAGGTTTCATTTTAGTATGTGGGCTTTGTTAAACCAAATTACATGAGTTCCCATACTCATTTGGTTTACGAACCCTCATTCTATCCCATCCTCCGATTTTAGGTCTGGTAATATATGTGTGGGCGCTCGGGGGGGCAAAAGCAAAAGTGCACTAATTTTTAACGTTATTTTACTAATTTCGTGAAAATAACGTTAAAAAGAGGGGATCGTTAATCAGGCATCATGTGGTGGCGTTGATAGCCGAAAGACAAGGGGGTACATGCACCAATTGGCGTTTGTCTCAATTGCTGAGTGTTATGTGCCTTATGTCCAAGGCTTGATGCAAAACCACAATCGAGCCGGGGGTCTCATTGGAAGCAGCCTCTCTATTTCTACGGGGTAGAGGTAAGGCTGTCTACATCCCACCCTCCTCAGACCCTACCTTAGCTTTGCTATAGGTGGGATATACTGAGTACGATGATGATGATGATGATGATGATGACCTATATTAGGTGTTGTTTGATATCCGTGATCTCTAGCATTGTTTGGTTGTTACTCAAGGACTTCTAAGCAATCTCAAGTGAGTACATAGTCCCCTCTTTTACTGTTTTCAAACTGTTTTGGGGTGAAACACATGTGCCTACTTGTTACTTTCATGATTTCCTGTTTTCTCATCATATGCTTGCTATGTTCATTAGTACACTTATAGTACATGATTTACTTTACATTTCTGCTATGTATGTTGACTGATAGCATGCTAGCACATTGATTCACATGACTTTTCTGCTTCGTATGTTAACTTAGCATACTTAGTACATTGTTTTCATATAACATGTTCACATTTGCTATGACATTTGGTTTGCACAAACGGGACTTATATACGTTCATTAACATTAGCTACGCCGCTCGGTAGTAAGTACTGGTACCATAGGACTTGACAAATCCCATTCCTGACATCCCGGGTTTGTTTGGATGTAAGGAATGACTGAATCCGAAAACATTTCTTTTGATAACCTTGACTTAGGGTTATCCGACTGTCTCAAGGCTTGAATGTATGCGTTAACTTACCACATAAATGTTTGTATCAATAAAACATGCATTTACTTTGCAAAACATAACTTTTTGATATATTCAAAATACATTGTTATGTACATTTCTACATTTGGTTTATGTGACAATACTTTACTTACAATACATAACATTTGTTACACATTACTTGACTACATTTGGACTTTTTAACATTTGACATGGCTTATACAAGGACTTTTTGACAATTGGTTTAAACATGGACTTTATACATTGGTGGTTTGTTTAAGTGATTTAAGTAACGAGGCGTGTGTAATATGATACAAGCATGGTGGATACGCCGCTGGTACTTCCTATATATAAGTGTTTGTATGGTATTATATATCGTAGCGTTATTTGAATCATTTCAATTTAGACATATAACATTTTATACAAATAACATATCTTTCACAAGACATTGCTTTACAAACAACTTATTTTATACAACTCATTTTACTTGGTTATTCATTTAACCATGTATTATTCTTTTATGTATACATATCATATGATTTTATCGCTTTTTAAATGATTTACAAAACAAAACAATTTACAAGGTTCATGACTAAATTTTATTAAACATTTTCTTAAACTTAAGTCATGAATCCTATTTTCACAAAACCTATGTATCCCACAGGCATTTTTCTGTTGACGTACCTATTTTCACATGTGTTTTCAGGAGCTTTTGCATAGGATGATGATCGTGACACTAGGGCGGACCTATGCCTTAGAGACTTAAAATAAAGATAGAACTGGTTTAATTATGTTCTGAACTCTTTATTTCCTGTTTTGAGACAATGTAACACTTTTGTTTGATAAATAAAATATAACTTTGTATGCCATGGTTGTGAAACAATAATTCTGTTACAACACTCCCCGACGTTTCCGCCACGTTTTGTTGTCCTACATGGTCGGGGTGTGACATTGATGTTTACTTATAATTGGAGTTGATGTGCATGTTTGCTGTAAAAATGTGTTTTGATGAAGCTACTAAATGTTTTAGATAAACAATTAACCCCTGATTTTTGTTAAGATTTGTACTCACTCAACGTAGCTGACTTTTAACATGTATGCCAGGTTAAGCAAGTTGATGCTTGATAAGAGGTCTATGACATGGATTGAAGGCTCCCTATTTCTTGGACTGATAACCATTTATGTTATTTGAATATCTTTTTTTAAAACTTAACAAATTAATGTAAACACTACTTGATGTTTTAATGTATTTTATGTTGCAATGTAATGACTATTATAGGTTTAAGAACTCTCTATTGATGCAATAATCGAATTATGTGGCTTCCGGGTTTTTGGCCTTAGACAAACATACACCAAGCTTTTTCTAAATGATAAACATTGACCAACATAGAGCTAGATTGATAAGTATCACTATGTTTGGAAATATCAATATTAGGCGCATGTATAAATAGACCAACAAACCAATATTTATTTATGTAGGTAAACAGTAAACATCACACAAATCTCAACAATTATACTATATATATATATATATATTGATTTCGAGGGACGATGAATAGTAACTTTATTTTTATAATAACATATAGTTTTTTATTATTTTATTATTTAATATATTATAATAGTTTATTATTATATTTACTTTTAATAACATATTTTTCTTTTTTTAAACATCTATTTCCTTTACCTTTTTTTAATAATTATTTTTTTTTCTTTTTTAAGATATATTAATTTATCGATTAATTTGATACTTTATTAATAAGTTACGTTTATAACTTTTTTTTCTAAAAACTTAAGTACGTAGTTGTGCTTGATTTCTTTCCCTGAAATTCTGTTATAAGTTTTGTTAAAACGAGGTTATACTCAAAATAAAGTATTTATTTAGTAACATAAAATGGTACTATTATAAACTAAATCGTTCTAATTGTTTGACTTTCTAAACAACATGTTTTATATTCAAATCGCCTTTGTTTTACATTATCATTTGCTCGGTTTCGCCGCAACGCGCGATATAAAAAACTAGTATTGATTATATGCCTTAATTGACCAAACTTATATAACTGATTATTTTTTCGTGTTTGAGACCATGTGTAGTGGTGAGTGAAACAAAAGCATCATCCTTGGGCATGAAGCGACACGTGGCCACATAGTCAGCAAAGGGGCATTTGTTAAAAAGGGGTGTAGTGGTATATTGCCCCAACAATGATTACCCAATTACTATCTTTTTTAGAAAAATAAAACCAATAAATGAGTTGGAAATTTGTTATTGGTCAAAGTTTGAAACTTTTGAAGAATCTGGCGTTTTAATCAAAACGCCTAGCAAGAAAATTGCAAAAAAAGCCCGAGGGGGCGGTGCGCCGACGTGTTTGGGCGTGAATGGGGAAAAAATGCCCAATTTAGTTCCCACTACTGGTGGTATGAGCTTGGTGCACGCTTACTTTGATAGATGCCTTATTAGTTGCAACTTTTTTCAACAATTCAACAAATATGGAATTTTAATACAAATTGTAATACATTCTCGAGTAAATTCAACAAAAAAACCACAATTTAATCTTGTGGAAATGGAAATTTAGGCTAAATAAAACCGTTTGGTATTTTAATGAAGAAAAGTACCCACTTAACATAAAATTGACGAACTTGATATGTAGTTAGTTGCACATAAAGTTCAAATTGTTAGAGTTGAGCCTAGGGTTGTTCACTAGCCGAGCCAAATCAAATAGATCTTTACTCGTGCTTGACTCGTTTACAAACCGAACCGAGCGGAGCTGCTCATTTAAAACCGAGGCTCAAATCAAACGAGCAGTGAACATTCCGAGCGAGCGTTGGGCGTACCTCGAGCGATTTTTACAACTGTGTCGCCCGATTTAAATTTGCGAAGAGAGATAGTGCCAATGTTGGGCCTCAAGTTTTTATGTCTTTAAAAACAAACACATTTCATGGCATAATATTTTTCTTATGAATATTGCATGAACAATGGCGTTGAGCGTAGGAAACGGTTGACTTAGGGTAACAACATGAGATATTGAGGCGATAAGCAGACTGTCGTTTAGCGGTTTATGGTTTAACTTTTAGATTTGGAGTTAATTATTTTATTGGCGTGATTAGGCTAGTACGTATAGATATAGTTGTAAATTTGTATACAGTGGACCAAAATCTAATAGAGTGGTTTATATAAAACTATAAATTTGATTTATATTTATGTAAATTTGTATACAGTGGACCAAAATCTAATGTATGTGTGTATATATAGGGGTGTGTGTGTATGTATATATACTAATTAAAAATAATAAGTCAAGCAGAACCGAGCCGAGCGGACCTTTGCTCGTGCTTAGTTCGTTTACAAACCGAACCAAGAAGAGTGGCTCGTTTACAATCGAGTCGCAATTCGAACGAGCATTTTTCAAGCAATTTTCGAGCGGTTTGGACGGCCCTAGTGGAGCCACCTAAATTGCATATAAGTATTTTTGCACAGCAAGCTAATATAAGATGTATCGGGAATGAAGTCAGAGCATCGAACGACTTGCCTCGGAACCAAATCAGGTAAAAGATAAGAGGGAAAGGGTTAAAAGACTATGTGTGAAACTTCCATTCCACATGAACCGATATTATATTTCTAAAACTTTAAATCATTTTCGTAGTTATCATGAAATACATAATTTAACTAACTCTTAAGATTGTTTACAATAGAATCCATCTTTATTCTCTATCAATGTTAAGAAATTCTCTATCAATGGTAAGAAACTCTTGCATTCATTTATTCAAATTCAAATGGTATGTTTAAAATTTGAAAAAGAAAAGAATAATAGACACATGACAACTTTTTCACCATTTAAAGTGGGCTATTAGACCTTCCTAGATGCATGTAGCTTCAGAGTGAAATTGGGTTCATCCAATTAATATTTACCAAAGGTCTTAAATGGGAACTACTATGTAGCTAAATCAAATTTAATATCATCATGTATATGACACTACCATATTTGAAATGCTGTTGTGGGGCACTTTCATTTATGGCACCCTTCAATGAATTCCAAAATTCCAAGCATAGCCCATGCATATTTCTTCCTTTCCCTTCAATATCCAATTCAATTCTTTAACCAATATATTTTTTGTTATAAATAATACTAATTCTTATAAATATATTACAGAAGACCATTTTGATTTCGTGTATTCTTTTCTAAACTTTTATAATATTTGCATATATATTTGAGAGGACTGTATATATTATATATTAAAAACTTGTATCTATTAAAAGTATCATATATACACAAAATTGCGGAACTATAATACAAAGATTGGTAGTTTTATAATTCGGAATATTGGATTTTAATAATTACAACTATTCGCCGTTTGACGCCAACAGTCCCAACTTCAAAAGTAACCACTGACAGTCTCAATTATTAACATATTGGCCACAAATGGACCCTGACTAACAAAACCTAAACGCCGTTAGTCTCCGATCGCCGGAAAAACGGTTTTGGCTGAAAAATTCATTTTTGGCCGGAAAACTCAACATTTTCATCCCAAACCTCTTTGTAACCTTATTACGAACCTTTATGAACCTTTTTCTTGTAAAAGCCTCAATTATTGAAGTCGCCGGAAAACTCCTTTTTCGCCGGAAAACTCAAATTTTTGCCCGGAAAACTCAACATTTTCGTGCCAAACCACTTTATAACCTTAGATCGGACCTTTATAAACCTTTTTCTGGCCAAAACGGTTTCCGGCGACCAGAGACTAACCGCGTTAGGGTTCTGTTAGTCAGGGTCCATTGGTGGCCAATATGTAAATAGTTGGGAATGTCAGTGGCTAGTTTTAAAGTTAAGACTATTGGCAGCCACCGACGAATACTTAGGATTATTTAAATCCAATATTCCTTATAATTATACTAATATACTATCAATGAAAAAGTAAATTTCATATTTGCATATATTTAAACAAAATTATAACTCTTTTACAAAACTGTTAAGGTTAGAAAAATCTGCTTACGGTTCTTTGAAATATCAGATATTATTTTTACTCTAAAATTTCACCTTTTTTTGAACGACAAACAAAACTTCAAAATTTTATTAAGACTACATCCAGCAAGGGGTAAGCTCAAAACACAGTACCCGAAAACATACAAACCGAAAAAACAACCAAAAGACTAAACACTTAAAGATTTCCATTTCTCCCACATAAGCCCACTTCTATGAGACCTGTGCATGACCCACAAAAAGGATAGGACAGTCTCTTCATCTACCACTTTCGAGACTGAAGGTGTAACTCACCTAAAAACCACAATGTTCCTTGATCTCCACACACTCCAAAAAATTGTATAAACCATAGCTTGAAGGGTCTTTTTACCCACTTTGGAGAGACCCGAATGAAATGGTAAATCCAGCAAGTCTTTGACGTCAAATCAAAATCATAACCAGGGACAAGGTTAGTTTGCTAGTTGGAGTTCAGGTAATAACTTAGGTAGGAGTAGTGGGAGTAACTTGAGTAAGATAGAGGAATTGTTGACCTAGTTAGTTGCTAAGGATGCCATTACTTAGAAAACTCTAGCGAAACATGACATCCTTCTTAAAAATCAACATTCTATGTTCTTAGATCTTCAGCGTGCGGTAGGTGACATTGCTAGGCAGTTAGATGAAAGGACCCTTGGCCACTTCTCGTGTAGTACTCAAACTAACCTTACCGCCCAACTAAAAGTAGTCACCACTCGTAGTGGTAGAGGAGGAGAAATAGTTAGTTCATCGGTTGAGGAAGAGGAAGAGGAAGCGATTGACGAGGAAATTGAGATGGAGGCTCCTGGTAGGGTGCACCCCAGGCTAGTCCCAATAAGTACTGCACCGAACAGTGAGTCTCAGTTAATGAAGAGCGTAGGTAAAAGAAAGTTTAGTGTAGACCTACCCCAGAGATTGATCATTTCCGTGTTCCATATCCTGCTCACTTATAGCATTAGAAATATGCTAAAGAATATGGACACTTTCTTAATATGTTCAAACAGCTGAAAATCAATCTATCGTTCTATATGCTCAAATATACTAAGTTTTTGAAAGATCTTCTGAAATGATAGGATAAACTGGGTGAGCTTTCGAACATTGCTTTAACTGCGGGATGTTTTGCAGTTGTTCTGAATAAACTAGCAGAGAAACTGACAGATCCATGAATTTTCACAATCTCTTATGTGTTTGGTAGTGACACTCTGAGCCATGTGTTGGTCGACTTAGGTGCTAGCATCAATCTGATGTCATACTTTCTTTATGAGAAGCTAGACAAAGGCGATCTGACCCCGACGCGCATGACATTATCCCTTGTTGTCCGGTCACTCAAATATCCATGGGGCATTATGGGGAACTTGTTGGTCAAAGTTGACAAATTTGTTTTCCCCGTGAATTTCGTGATCCTTGATATGGAAGCTGACACCGATGTGCCTCTCATCTTGGGATGTCTGTTCTTCGTACTCCAAAGGCACTTATTGATGTCTTTGACGAGAAAATCATTCTTCGTGTAGGAGATGAAAATGTCACATTTGAAATTGTCAAATCTATGAGACATCTGGGTGGTCAGGGTAACTTAGTGGCCCATGCAATTTAGTTTACTTCATAAATGTATTTATCTCCCGTGTGGATCGATGTCTTGACTACATCTGTGGAGCTGACTTGGTAGGAGAGACCGTGAGGAGGAACTAAACTTGTTTGGGGAGGAGATTAGTGAGGTCCGTGAGGAGAGTAGGAAACCTTCTTTAGAAATGCCACCACCTTTAAAGCTTAAGGTTCTTCCCTCTCATTTAGAGCACACCTACTTAGGTGAGACTGCTAGTTTGCCCGTCATTATTTCTGCTAAATTGACGGAGGAGGAGAAGTATCGGCTTCTTGAGGTGTTGAAGACACATAATAAAGCCATTACTTGGAGAACTCTCAGACATCCAGGGCATCAACCCGCTTATTGCACACATAGGATACTCATGGAGGATGAGTATAAGCCTGTGGTGCAGCCACAGAGACGGTTGAATCCGAATATGCAAGAAGTAGTGAAGAAGGAGGTTCTGAAACTCAGCTGGTTTGATCCATCCCATTTATGATTCTCCATGGGTGAGCCCAAGTTCGGTTTCCCTAAGAAGGGAGGGATGATTGTGGTGACGAATGAGAAGAACGAGCTCATCCCTACTCGTAGATTCACTATATGGCTTGTTTGTATCGATCAAAGGAGACTCAATGATGCCACCAAGAAAGACCACATAGCTCTCCCCGTTTATTGATTAGATGTTGGGGCGTCTGGGAGGGCAGCAGTTTTAGTGTTTCCCTGGCGGCTTTTCAGGTTATTTCCAGGTCCCCATTATACTAGAGGATCAGGAAAAACCACCTTCACATGCCCATATGGCACCTATGTGTATCGCCACATGTCGTTCGGGTTATGTAACGCTCTAGCCACATTTCAGCGATGCATAGTAGCCATCTTCCAGGATATGATCGAGACATCTATGGAGGTCTTCATGGATGACTTTTCAGTTTATGGTAGCTCATTTGACCATTGGTTGCTTAATTTAGAGAGAATGTTAAAGAGTTGTACTGAGATGAAGTTGATGCTGAATTGGGAGAAGTATCACTTCATGGTAACTGAAGGGATGGTGTTAGGGCATAAGATCTCTAGAGATGGTATAGAGGTTGATAGATCGAAGACTGACACCATTAGTATACTTCCATCACCTACTAGTGTCAAATCCATTTGTAGTTTTCTTGGTCATGTACTTTTCTATAGGCGTTTCATTAAGGATTTCTCAAAAATCACATGCCCCGTGACTCGTCTCATCATTAAGGGGTTGATAAGGACTATCTTAAGGCCTTCGATTTCTTGAAGAAACGCTTGGTTAGTGCTCCTATCATAGTTTCACCCGACTGGAGCTTACCCTTTGAGCTCATACGTGATGCGAGTGATTACACAGTTGATAAGAATGCAAAAATATAATTCATTGCACAATTTCGGTCGTTTTCGCGTTCGTTAAAGCGTTCGTCGTAATTAAGCGAAAAACGCAACCGTACAACCGAACGAACCAACATCCATGACATTTTTGTGCATAATTCATGTTAAATATGCTTTAACTTCCTTATGGAGCCTAAAAATGGGGTTACCGGGTGTTAGAAGTGTCGAAACGCGACGAAACAAGTCCAGGGGCAAAAACTGTCAACATGTGAAATTTCTGCCTCTACTGTCCATTTACAGACCATGTATACAGACCCTTTGCGGTCCGTAAACAGGTCCTAGACCTGCTGTTTTTATTAGCCAATGGTTTTAACATGTGTGGAGGCCAAGTTTGAGTATTCTCCAAGCATAAACCTGCAAAGGACATGTGTTTTAATCCCCTTACAAGCTTGGAATATGTGGCATGATCTTATGCACCTCCAATTGCTATAAATAGCAAGTTCTTCCAACCTCACAACTTGCTCATTTTCCTCTTCTCATATCATCTGCTCTAATTTGGAGTTTTCTTCCCATTGGAGGCCTCCTACTGAGTATTCTTGCCATCCTAGAACACAAGTAAGTGTTCTTTCCTAGTCTTGTTCATTATTTTAGCTTATTTTGAGCTAAAAGTCAAACAGTTGACTTTCTGTTTGACTTTCAGTTCTGACCATAATTGGTCAAGTCAGAGTTCAATTGAACTTTGCAACGTGATTGTAATCACGAAGGTTATAATCCCATGCGATTACACCTTCTGATTACCACGTTTACTAGTCGAAGTGACGAGTCAAAGTTTCGGTCAAAAATGCACGTTTTGTGCATTTTACGACGGAACTATATTCGGGTATCATCAAATTTTGATACCAAATCAGTTTTGCAACTTAGTTAGACATGTTTTGACATGTCTAACTCGTCACTTCTAGTTTAGTGATTATTTAGGGTCGTAAGTCTTGCCCGGTCTTGACCATCGCTTTGACTTTCGAATCTGACCCGTTGGTCGATCTTAGGATCCGACCAAACACATGTATTTGACCATAGTTCTATAGGGAATAACCTACTGAGGTTATATCTTATGGTCATTGTTATGGGTGAAATTCTGAACCCATATCCTGGAGAATATCTTGGTTTATATCTTGGTTATGTAGTATCTGTTTACATCCGGGATGCTGGTTCAGGATATTGGTAACATCCTGAATGGTATCCTCAGGATTACTAATGGATTATGTGCAGGTACGTGGGTTAGAAGCTGGCAACGTTCATAAGACTCATTCCGCGGAAGACTCGGTCCAAGTCGTTCAAATAAAGACGTTGAAGCCGTATTACTCGGTCAATAACGTTCACAATGGAATATTCGAAGTACCCCATATTTGTAGGGATTATTGTTTGTAATTCATTACTATAAATAGGTGGGTATACCAGATCAAATAGGACATCACATTTTGCACTCGTTACACTCTAACACTCGCTCTCTAGCAAGCTTTCACTCTCACACAAAAAAAAACATTGTAACACATAGCGATCTGGTCTATATCCTGCACTGTATCCTGAAGTTTAAGCAATAAGAAGAACAAGGCAGCTGCGATTGTCAGCTCCCGAGGTTTTATGCCGGCGATCTAGATTGATCAAGGGCTTTCCTCGTACATCTCGTGTCATTTCCTTTACTTTTTGCTCATTGTTTGCTCATTGTTTGATCGTAGATACAGCTCAATATCCTGAGCCGTATCCTGAAAACTGTTTTCATAAACAACTTAACCAGCATATTTTCAACACCCATTTTAGCACACTACCTCACTTTACTAATTTGATCACTTAATTGCTTCGGTAATTTTTGACCAAAACAATTTGGCGCCCACCGTGGGGCAAGTGGTGCTCTCTTTACTAAAAATTTTTGTGAAATCGCTAATCGGTTTTCTATTTTCAAAGCTTTTTGCCATATTATTTATAATGGCCTCAAGATCAAACATGAGTTCCTCCACTGTGTCTGCTACGACTTCTGCTACTACCGGTTCGGTGCTTCCACCACCTCCTCCAAGGATGACAGCTTCATCAAAACCTCAGGATATTATCCCTACTCGCAGTGTTCAGGAATCTGCTCCTGTTTTGGCTTCTAATGATGAAATTCTAACCTTATTTGGAAGTGTGCAGGAACAAATGAGGCAGCAACAGGAAACAAACCAAATGCTATTGAGGGAAATACAACTCCTGAAGTCTGGTTCGAGCAGATCTGCTGAGGATATTGTCACTCCATTGCAACCCAGGACTTTGAACTTTAGTTCAGCTGTGTATACTGAGGATAACAGGGGGAATATTGTGCCCAACCTCCCGCATAATCATACTCCTGAGATACCCTCCTCGGTCAGGATGTCAACCATGAGGAGCTCAGGATATGCTTCAGGATATGGGCAAAATCCTCCAACGGGTAACGTGTCAAATAATAATAATACTCATGCTACTAACAATACTGGATCTTTGCAGGATACAGGTGTAACATCAGCACTCACTAGGGAACTTCAGAAGTTGAAGGACATGACATCTAGTGTACCTGGAGTGGTCCAGCTGATTCCAGAAGTGTCCCAAGACAGCCACAAGATATCTCGCTTCGCATATCCTATTTGTGATGCTGAGATCCCAAAAAGATTTCAAACCCCCAACATGAAGCTTTACGATGGAACTACGGATCCTGAGGAGCATATTGCTCAGTATAGGGAAAGAATGGAGATTAACCCTATTCCTCCGGATCTCAAGGAAGCATGCTTGTGCAAGGGTTTTGGTTCCACCTTAACAGGATCAGCCTTGAAATGGCTCTTGAATGTTCCTCCACATTCGATTACATCTTTTGCTCACTTAGTAAATTTATTTAATAGCCAGTTTTCTTGTAGTCGAAGTTTTGAGAAATTAACGAGTGACCTTTACAGGATAACACAAGGGCATCAAGAATCCCTAAGGGATTACGTGAACAAGTTCAGCCGAGAATCCTTAGACATCCCACATCTTGATGTTGCAACAGCTGTGCAAGCTTTCAAGATGGGGCTGCAAAAAGATTCTCAATTTTACCAAGACCTTGTAATGAACCCATGCAGGAACTTGGATGAAGCTCGGAACAGGGCCCTGAGATATATTCGATTGGAGGATGACAGAAAGATGCAAGAGAGGATGAACTCATCTAACACTTATGAGTCAACTAATAGGAAGTCAGAATCCTCATTCAAGTCATATCAGCCTAAGCCATATGGAAGAAATGAAAACAAAAGAGTGAATGCTGTCGAAGATGAGGATCCTGAAGAATATCCTGAGTTGTCTGAATATTGCTTTTCTGTTAACATTCCTGAATTGATGTATGCCATGCAGGGTCTGGGAGACAAGGCTAGGTGGCCTCGAAAGAATCAACAAAAGGCTGATTGGAAAGCTTTCCACGAAGATTTCGGACATGTGACTGAGAATTGCATTGCCCTAAGGAAAGAAGCAAGGGATATCTGAAAGATCTCTTAGGAAGAAAGAAGAATAAGGGTCAGGATACTGAGAAGGATCCTGAGCGAGCAGCATCACCTCCCGCGGATGCCAAGATAATCAACTTCATTTCGGGAGGATCCGATAATTGCGGGACTTCGTATTCGGCAGCAAAGAGACATGCAAAAGAAGCTAAGGCCGAAAGGGGAGACAAACCTGTCAGAATGACTACCCTCACAACTGACAAAGTGATCACATTTGATGCTGATGACAGGGATACTGTCCAGGATCCTCACCATGATGCTCTGGTAATAACATTATATGTGGCTAACCATTTTGTACGCAGGATATTGGTTGATAATGGCAGCTCCGTCAACATAATCCAACTACAGACGCTGAAGAGAATGAATGTATCTCCAATGGATATCACTTCAAAGTCTACCGTGCTTGTTGGGTTCAGTGGAGAGGCTAGAAACACAGTGGGAGAGATAAAGTTGCCAGTATACGTTGAAGGAGTCAACTCGATACAACGTTTCTGTGTGATGGATTCTCTATCCTGCTATAACATCATACTAGGAAGACCATGGATTCACGATATGAAAGCTATGCCGTCAACATATCACCAATGCATCAAGATACCTACCCCTTGGGGAGTTGTCAAAGTTGATAGTGATCAGCAGGAGGCGAAAGAATGCTACTCATCCTCGATGAAATCCTCAACTAAGCCTAGTGCAGCATAGCAATTAAAGACGCGGGCCCAGGATATCGTGGAGGATCCGGAGCAGGATGTGAAGAAAGTTATCTTGGATCAGGATAACCCCGATATTTCGGTGCTCGTAGGAACCAATATCCCTCAGAATATTGAAGAACAGTTAATTAACTTTTTGAAATGCAGGATGTCAACGTTTGCATGGAAGCATGAGGATATGACAGGCATATCCAAAGACATCATCACTCACAAGCTTGGAATTGATAAATCATTCACGCCTGTTCAACAAAAAAGAAGGAAGTTTGCTCCTGAGCGGAATACGATTATTCAAGAGGAAGTTGAGAGATTATTGAAGTCCAGAATGATTAGAGAGGTTAAGTTCCCAAAGTGGCTAGCAAATGTAGTTGTGGTACAGAAAAAAAATGGGAAATGGAGAGTTTGTGTAGACTACACAGACTTGAACAAAGCTTGTCCTAAAGACCCATTTCCTCTTCCCCACATTGATGCAATGGTAGATGCTACTGCCGGGCATGAAATGCTGACCTTCATGGATGCATCCTCAGGATTTCAACAAATCCAAATGGAGCCTTCTGACCAGGAGGATACTGCCTTCATGACGCCAACAGGTATTTATTGTTATACAGCCATGCCTTTTGGTTTGAAAAATGCAGGTGCAACATACCAAAGATTGGTAAACATGATGTTCAAAGACAAACTGGGGGACACCATGGAGGTGTATATTGATGATATGGTGGTGAAATAAAAGAAAGCTCAGGATCACCTCCAGGATATTAAAGGAGCATTTGATATCCTGGATCAGTATAACATGAAGCTGAATCCTGCTAAGTGCCATTTTGGAGTGGGGGCAGGAAAATTCCTAGGATATATGGTGACCAAAAGAGGAATAGAAGCAAGCCCGGAGCAGATTAAAGCCATCTTGGATATTAAATCACCCTCAAATATGAAGGAGGTTCAACGATTAACAGGGCGAGTGGCAGTATTAAATAGATTTATCTCAAGATCCTCAGAAAAATGCAAAGATTTTTATGATATCCTGAAGAAGAACAAAAAATTCGAATGGGGTGAGAAGCATGAAGCGGCCCTACAGGATTTAAAGCAGTATCTTTCAACCGCACCTCTACTGATGAAGCCTGAGAATGGTGAACCACTATCCCTATACCTCGCAGTATCAGGGAACGCTATAAGTGCCGTCCTTGTAAAGGACCATGAAGGTCAGCAATATCCTATTTATTATGTTAGTAAAAGCTTGTTAGATGCTAAAACTAGATATTCTCATTTAGAAAAATTAATACTAGCATTAGTTATGGCATCAACAAAACTTAGACATTATTTTGAGACTCATAGGATTCATGTTAAAACAAATTATCCTGTCAAAAATGTGCTTAGGAAACCAGAGATGTCAGGCAGGATGGCTAAGTGGTCAGTAAAGTTGAGTGCTTATGATTTAGTATATGAACCTAGGAATGCCATAAAGTCTCAGGCTTTAGCTGACTTTGTGGCTGATTTTAGTAGTGACATTCAGGATGGGGTAGACCTAGAAGTTCAACAGTTAGGAGAATCCTCAGGATCCTGGACATTATATACTGATGGTGCATCTAATATAAGAGGAGTAGGATTAGGAATACTACTAAAATCGCCACAGGGGGACATATTACCCCAGGCTATTAGGTGTGAATTTCCTGCTACCAATAATGAAGCAGAATATGAGGCTTTAATTGCAGGATTAGAGTTGGCTAAGAACATGAGTATCAAAAATTTACAAGTATATGTTGACTCTTTGTTAATTACTAACCATTTTAATGGATCCTATGCAGTTAAGGGTGAGACATTGATTGAATATCTTGATATTCTCAAAAAATTAGCAGGATATTTCGATGTTTTTACACTTGAACAGGTACCAAGGGAGGATAATGCTGAAGCGGATGCCTTAGCAAATTTGGGATCATCGATCAGGATACCTGGAGGGACCCAAATACCAATATTACATGTCATATATCCTGCAACGAATCCTCAGGATAAAGAAGTAGCGGGTATTCGGGATCCTGGAGTGGAATATCCTGAACATGATCCTAAATCCTGGACAGCTCCAATTCTGAAATATCTCAAAGATGGACACATCCCCGAAAATGAAAATCCTAAGGCATTTAGGATGAAGGTATCACGATTCACTATCATAAATAATGTTTTATACAAGAAATCTCTTGCAGGACCCTATTTGAGGTGCTTGGAGGATCCTGAAGCCAAAGAAGTACTTCAGGATATACATGAAGGGGATTGTGGTAATCACACTGGGGGGCAGATCATTGTTCTCGAAAGTGTTAAGGACAGGATATTATTGGCCAACGATGAGGAAAGATGCTGCAGAATATGCTCGAAGATGTGATGCATGTCAAAGGCATAGTAACATACTACATCAACCAGCTGAACCACTATATCCTGTAATCTCCCCCTGGCCATTCATGAAATGGGGGATGGATATAGTAGGGAAGTTACCAAAAGCTCCAGGAGGAAAAGTATTTATGCTAGTGATAACGGATTATTTCTCTAAATGGGTTGAAGCTGAAGCATTTGTTCAAGTTAGAGACCAAGAAGTAGTATCCTTCATAAAGAGGAATATCCTGACCAGGTTTGGGGAACCAGCTGAAATCATTTGTGATAATGGGTCCCAGTTTATAAGCAAAAGGACTACTGACTTTTGCAAGAGTTGGGGAATCAAAATGATCACGTCTACTCCGGTACATCCTCAAGCGAATGGGCAAGCTGAATCCTCAAACAAGATAATAGTCAATAACTTAAAGAAGAGGCTTGGAGCCAAAAAAGGAAGATGGGCGGAAGAGTTACCCTTTGTTTTGTGGGCTGATAGGACAACGGTAAAGAATGCAACAGGCCAAACCCCGTTTTCCTTGGTATTTGGAGCAGAAGCAATGATTCCAACAGAAATGACGATACCTACTGCAAGATCTATGCTACAGAATCCTGAACAAAATCCTGAAGTCTTGTGCCAAGATTTAGATACTATAGATGAAAAAAGAGACGCAGCAAGACTAAGGATAGCAGCATATCAGCAAAGAATATCCAGAGCATATAATAAGAACATAAGGACTAGAAGATTTCGAGTTGGTGATTGGGTGCTAAGAAAGGCTTTTCAAAATACCACTAATCCTGCCGATGGCAAGCTAGCTCCGAAATGGGAAGGACCTTATGAAGTCGAGTCAGAAGCAGGGAAAGGAGCATATCGACTCAAAAATATGGAAGGGGATATGCTACCAAGATCCTGGAATGCAATACATTTAAAGCTCTATTTCAAGTAAGAGTAGAATTTGTTTTCTATCTCGGAATGGTATGTATCCTATTTTAATATAGTTGTTTATTATCTTGTACCCAATACTGACTTAGGCATCGGAGGGGTGTTAGCCAAGCTAACACCCACCTTAGTTTACGATTGTTTTGCAGGATATGTTTCAGGATATAGCTCCAGGATATGTACTCAGGATAAGTCAAAAGATTAGAGGATTGGCCCCCTCTCTCACGTTTAAGGGATCCTAGTCCCTTCAAAGGTTTAAAGGTATTCACCTTTCTTTCGAATTGGGTTTAAACACCTCGCCTGGAGCGCAAGTTATCTAGGTATAGTTCAAGGTAGCGGGACCAGTTCATGTAAAAGTGGCTGACAATTTCGTTACTGTTGGCTATATCCTGGATCCTGAAGGTATATGAGGATTGATCACCCTCTCTCACGAAAGAGTATTTTCATACTCTCTAAGGTTTTAAGGTTTTCACCTTTCTAAGAATTGGAGTTTATACACTCTCGCCTGTAGCGCATGAAATTTAGGGTTTATCCCCAGATGTCAGGGTTTATCCCCAGTATGCTAAGGATTCATTTCAGGATATCAGGGGTTCTGCCCTTGGGTATTCGGAATTTATTCAAATCGAAGTATGAATATATTTGCATTTCTGTATCAAACACAGGGGACATACATTATACTGTTCAAAGGATGGATCCAAGTTTATAAGTATGCACTGGGGACAAACTTATGATAAAGGATTGAAATTGATTCTCTAAGAATCTCTGGTATGATCTCTCCTTTTTGCTTGGACAATTTATAGGTTGTATTTCAATATCCTTTTCAAGATATCTTCCAGGATATCTCCCAGGATACATTTATGATATATGTTCCTAAGAATGTTCAAACCAAACAATTTTCACAAGTAAAATTTGTATGTTAATGACAATAATAATAAAGTCAAAAGAGTAGTTATATTATTAACATGCCAAAAGATGTGCTCTTAGTTTCACCTCAAAACAAGGCCCATCCACTAAGAGCACTAATAGTTCCTTACCCTATTCACCCAACAGTTGAAGGTTTCATCTCAAACCGAGACCCATCCACCTCCAACTATTGTATTGTTCAAAAAGCAAGCAGGAAATGTAAATTGTTCAGGTGCAGGAATTTAAAGTGCAGAAAAGTAAATTGTTTAAGGGACTACAGACCAACATTTGAAATCAAAAAGGTGGGCTCCGGCCTTGGCACGTATATCCATCATCGCCCACCTGAATGCCCTCACACAGCGGCATCTTCTCCAACCTTCTCAGATTTCCCAGCACCAGCATCCTGAGCAACATCCTCACCAGCATCCATCCCAGCATCAGCTCCAGCATCCTTCTTGTCTCCAACCTGGACCACCACCTCTGCTGACTTAGAAGACTCACCAGCTTCAGCAGGAAGTGGCACAGCTTTGCCTCCGAGCTCTTTTAGCTTGGCCACCCAGGATTCAACTGGCCAAGATGGACAAACAAGGCCCGTATCCTTAGCCTCGTAGGCCATCTTGATGCGTGCTTGTAACAAGGAGACGATGGCGGAAGCCTTGATTCCCTCCCGGAAATTGACCAGGGCCTGATCATGATCCATTTGAACGGTGGCAAGTTTGAGCTCAGCGTCTTGGGTGACCTTTTTCAGCAGGCTTTCGTAGTGCCGGGTCTTCGCTTCAGCAATGGCACCTTGGTCAGCGACGGTGCTTTCAAGCTGTTTGATCCTGGCTTCATGGAGTGCCACAGTACCACAAGCAACATTGTACAAGTGGAGTAAATGCTGGAGGCCCTGCACATCAATTACAGGTATAAGTTAGAATATGTATATTGACCAGGATATACGTGCAGGATATATGTGCAGGATATGTGTCAGGATATTACCTTGTTAAGAAAGGATGTCATTGGCTCTAAGGAATCAGAGAAACTGAGTTCATCATAGGAGAACCCTTCTGAACCTGGAGCAGTGACTTCAAGACCTTTCCTCTTTTTTGCTGTGGAAGCACGAGTTCTTGGATTGGCCTTGGGAGCCGGGAGTGGCTTGGAGCTAGTAGCAGCAGGAGTCTCCTTCTTGACTGTGGCTGGAGTTGGATAACTGTCGAGTTCATCAAGGTCTAGATAGACTGGAACTTTGCTGGAATCAGCACACAGGGAGTATAATTCTAAATCTCTCCTAAGAATATCAGATAAAAACATGTGTGTATAGGATATCTTGCAGGATTCTTACCAGACATGTTTGCGCTTGAAAGAGGGCTTGGAGTTGGTGGAGATGGATTAAAGCTTCTCCCTGTTTCTGAAAGCAATCTGATGGCGTCTATTCTTTTTTGAGAATCAGCAAGGGGAGGTGCGATCTTCCTGAAATCAGCTGCATACACAAACAGAGAAAATGAAATTCATTAGCTCAGGATATGAGACAGAATAAGAGACAGGATCATTCTTAAACCCTAAGTCCTACCCTTTCTCAACCATCTCATCGGATAATCCGTTCCACTAGGGATTGAATCCCTTTTTACAAAGAAAAACTTGGATTGCCAACCATCCTCATTCCTGGTGGCACGAAGTATCAATGGGTCACCGGAAGTAGAATAAAATAGGAATCTAGATGAGCCATGGCATCTAAGCTTGTAGGCTAAAGGGAGATCATGGACGGAAAGGTCAGGTATATGGTTTCTCTTGATTTGGTCAAGAACAGACAAAACACGCCAGAGCATTGGCATGGTTTGGCTGAAAGAAATTTTGGTGATATTAAAGAACTCGGTGATGAAGTCCGGAAAGGGGAATCGTAACCCTGAGGTAAAGGGGAAGGCATTGAAACATATCCACTCGTTGGAAACCATATCTGACCGGATTTCTCTATCAAAGGGTTGGAATATAGTTCCTTCCGGAAAGATACCGGAGGATTTCAAGGCTGATAGGTGGGCACTGTCAAAGGTGCATGTCTCATTCTTCTGTTCTTGGAGAAGATTCTGTTGGATGAATGTGGGAGCCGAGTCACCTGAACTAGACCTTGTTTGCCTGGGCATTTGGTCGCCTGAATTTTTCGCCGGAGAAAGATGATAAAGATGAATGTGAAGATGAGGGAGAGAATATTACCTTTTTCCTTGTCGATTGTGATTAAAAAGGAGATGAGGATGAGAAGATATAGGGCATGATGAGTAAATATAGGCCGGGTGGTTGAAAGCTGTCACATCAATGGTCTTATCTCTTAATTACCTCGGCCACCGTGAAAAATGTAACCGTTAGTGCAGGATATCAAACGGTAACATTTTTGGGGACAATTGTTATGGGTGAAATTCTGAACCCATATCCTAGAGAATATCTTGGTTTATATCTTGGTTATGTAGTATCTGTTTACATCCGGGATGCTGGTTCAGGATATTGGTAACATCCTGAATGGTATCCCCAGGATTACTAATGGATTATGTGCAGGTACGTGGGTTAGATGCTGGCAACGTTCATAAGACTCATTCCGCGGAAGACTCGGTCCAAGTCGTTCAAATAAAGAAGTTGAAGCCGTATTACTCGGTCAATAACGTTCACAATGGAATATTCGAAGTACCCCATATTTGTAGGGATTATTGTTTGTAATTCATTACTATAAATAGGTGGGTATACCAGATCAAATAGGACATCACATTTTGCACTCGTTACACTCTAACACTCGCTCTCTAGCAAGCTTTCACTCTCACACAAAAAAAAACATTGTAACACATAGCGATCTGGTCTATATCCTGCACTGTATCCTGAAGTTTAAGCAATAAGAAGAACAAGGCAGCTGCGATTGTCAGCTCCCGAGGTTTTATGCCGGCGATCTAGATTGATCAAGGGCTTTCCTCGTACATCTCGTGTCATTTCCTTTACTTTTTGCTCATTGTTTGCTCATTGTTTGATCGTAGATACAGCTCAATATCCTGAGCCGTATCCTGAAAACTGTTTTCATAAACAACTTAACCAGCATATTTTCAACACCCATTTTAGCACACTACCTCACTTTACTAATTTGATCACTTAATTGCTTCGGTAATTTTTGACCAAAACAGTCATGTCGTTTGGTTAGTTATATGATAAGTCGCACTTATGTCCTTTGAAAATGACCAAAATGCCCTTTTTGCGCATAAATTCATTTTAAGCATATGTAAACAAGTTTTTCACATATAAACCGATGTTATAACATTTTCAAATATGTTTGGGAATTTAAGATTTATTATAGGACATGTTTAACCATCCTAACATGTGTTTACGCAAATGACACGTTAAAGTAGCATAAACTACCTTAACGAGT
This sequence comes from Helianthus tuberosus, assembly GCA_030545235.1. NCBI lineage: Eukaryota > Viridiplantae > Streptophyta > Magnoliopsida > Asterales > Asteraceae > Helianthus > Helianthus tuberosus. The sequence goes on along the minus strand of JARYGA010033072.1, from coordinate 9,254 downwards.
CATAACTGGTCAAAAGCACTTAGGATCACTTTCAAATCAGAATGTTGAGTTTATTAAATCATACCACATGTGTTCCAACACTCATTTGATTTATAAAACTTCATTCTATCTGATCCTCCGATCTAAATCCCGACATATTATCATAGTTATCCGATATTAGGAGCCACTTGAATCCTTGATCCTTCAAGCTTTGTTTTATCTTTTATACAAGACATATACGCAATCCCAAGTGAGTACATAGTCCCCTCTTTTACATTTTCAAATGTTTTAGGGTGATTCATATGTGCATGTCATTACTTTCTTGTTTTCATGACATTATACATGCTTTGATTACATAGTACATATAGTACATGATTTCAATTGCATTTTGCTCCATATGTTGACCTAGCATGCCTTGCACATTGATTTCAAAGACACTTTTGCTTCATATGTTGACCTAGCATATCTAGCACATTGATTTCAAAGACATTTTGTTTCGTATGTTGACCTAGCATACCTAGTACATGGTTTTCAAAAACATTTTTCACGACACGCTTACATTGTTCAAGACATATTTGTGCGTTAAATTGGCAATGATACATTCATTAACATTAATCCCGCCGACCGGTAGTATGTTATGGTTTACCATAGGCTTGACAACCCCATTCATGCTTCCTAGTTTCATTTGGAAGTATCCATTGGGAATGACAGAATTCGATGAACATTTGATAAACCTTTGTCCTTATAAGGGTTTATCCGACAGTCGACAAGGCTTGAACGTATTCGCCAACAATCCATGTATATGTTTACACAATAAAATCAATGGTTTATAAAACAAAACTTTTGATTATACAATAATCTTGTTCGTTCAAAACCATTGTTTAATACATGACAAATTGGTTTACGCATGACATTGTTCTACACATGACATTTTGTTTACACAAGGCATTGCTTTTATACGTGACACATTTTATACAAGACATGACATATTTTAGTTATTAAGTTAACCTTGCATTACTTCTTTTAAATCATTTGATTTTCACATGATTTTATAAAAGAAAACAATTTTATAAAGGTTCATGGCTACTTTTTAGTTAAACATTTCTTTAAACATTCAAACTCATGAATCTTCACCACAAAACCTATGTTACTCACAGGCATTTTTATGCTGATGTATTTACTTTCACATATGTTTCAGGAACTTATCTTTGACTTTGAGCATGCTCCACATAGGGCGAACTTGGGCCATAGTGAATTTAAAACCTACAAGACAATTGTTGTATATTATTTTCATTCTACAAGACAATGTAAATAATTAACTCAATAAAACAAAACCTTATGAGCCATGTGTTATGAAATAATTTGTAACGTGACTCCCCAATGTTTTCGCCGCGTGTTGTTATATATTACGCGATTGGGTGTTACAATTGCGATTTCTTTTCGCAAAGAAAGATGCTAAACCTCATCTGATGTGATGGATTATCTTGCTTTCTGAATTCGACATTGAGATTAAAGATAAGAAGGGAGCAGAAAATGTAGCAGCTGATCACCTCTCCCGAATGAAGGATCCGAATAGAGAGGAGATTCGTGAGGAGGCGATTGGAGATAAATTCCCTCAAGAATCGATTGATTATATAGAGACTGAGAAGCAAGGTATGCCATGGTTCACTGACTTGGCAAATTACGTAGCAAATGGAGTGGTATTAGAGGGGATGAGGACTTATCAAAATAAGAAGTTCTTCCAGGATGCGAATAGGTTGTTTTCGATAATATGTTTCTATACCGGATGGGAGGTGACAGAATTCTTAGGAGATGTGTGAGTAGAGAGGAAGGATTGGATATTCCTAGGAACTGTCATGAGGGATTGACAGGAGGTCATCACAATCATCACACCACCTCTCAAAAGGTGTTTGAATATGGTTTGTATTGGCCTTCGATGGTGAAGGATGCCCTTGATTTTGTGAAACAGTGTGATGCTTATCAACGTACTAGTAATATCTCATCCAATGATAAAATGCCTCAAAACCCCATTCAAGTTCTAGAAGTTTTTGATGTTTGGGCATTAATTTCATGGGACCCAGAATGGCCATACCTGATATAAAAAAGGCTAGCCCACAAAGCCCTTTTTACATCGGTCCTTGACACACATACACATTAACCATATTAACCACTGTCATGCACCCCTTTTTCGAACCCTTCACCACAAGGAAGTTTTGGTCTTTTATAGAAGACTAATGAAGGATCACCTCTGGATCCCAAAGACACAATAAACCATCATATCAACCACACGCTTCAATAAAATCCTAAGAGAATTTTGATCTACCCCAAAAGGAAGAAATATCTAAACATGAAAGATCAGACAACTGCGTTTCTTGCAATGAAATAAATTACACTCCTTCCATGTTCCTGAAATACCTAATCCATTTAGCCTTCCAGTCGACCCCCAAACCTCTGATATTAACAGGAGTGACATTCAATGGTTCACCACAATAATACCTTTGGTTAGGATCTGAGTTTTTACTTGTGTGCTTTAGGTATACTAAGTATGTATGAATGATAGTATAATATGGAATTGCAGTGGAATTATATGAACACACAAATTTGGAAGATATCAAATTGTATTAGTGATTATAATCCAAAGATTACAAGAATGATTTTATACTCCCCCTCAGCCTGATCACTTACTTATGTTTGTACAATAATGATGTCAAGTGATGAAAATGATCTCTAACAGGTGAGATCTATTTATACTAAGTACAAACATTTGTTTGCAATCGGGGCTGACATCACCCTGATAGCGACATCTAACATTCCTAATAGAAAGGATTCTACGGATGTTAGAAACATCTGATGGAATTAACAACTGATTAAATATACTAAACATTTGTTTTGACTAATATTGTTACATTAATAAAGTCTGTTCTTTAAACCTCTGTTGACTACTTCCAAACATTTGTTTACGCCTAACAGATGTTTGGACTTCACCATAAGTGCTTTGTCTTCAACAGGGCTTTGGCCTTTGAAAATATGTTTATTCTTCTCCAACAGTACTTTCTAGTACTCAAGAGATCTTTGTAATCTTCAAATCGATGTTTTATTAGTGTTCAAGATTCACTATCTTTGGGTAGAGCTGTAGATCATTTCTTATTTATTTCTTGATCAGAATAGTATGTTTTGTCTTTTGATATCATCTTCTCTTTTGTAGGTCCAACACTCTCCCCTAGAATAGATGATGCCAAAACTTAACTTTATTTGATCATCATTTATTTCTCATCAGCTTCTCTCTAGTCTGCCCTTTGAATTGTAACTCAAATTTTAGTGAGTAACTATCTTTTGGATCCCTTTCGATTTCCAGACCCAGTAGGTCTTATAGATCTTCATTCTTAATGCCAAAGGCACTATTCATGGAAATCTTTTTTACATCACCATTATCCCTTAGCAGAGTTAATTCATGGCTTATCTTATCAGACTTCCACTTTAGATTTTTGAGGGTTGATGGATTTCTTGGGCCAAAAGTTATTTAAATTGAGTTTGGGGAAACTAGACTTCCCAAAATTTTACCAAGTAGATCTTATGGATTTGCATCTGGATGCCCATACATTAGCTCAACTCTGATTCCTTTTTTCCTGAGCTTATCTTGATACATCTTCATATCTTCTATTGATATCTTTTTTTTTTAATTTTGAGATAGCTTCTTGCAGCTGTTGAGATGCTCTTGGCAGATGGAAGCTCTGAAGGATCAAATAATGTTTTGATGGGGAAGTCTACTTGTTCATAATCTGGCTTTCCTATGACTCAGGGATCTTTTTTCTTAAAATTTCAAACTTCGTATAATTCTCTGTGATTGTTGGCTCATCCCATTTTTCCATTGATCTCATTGTGCCAAAGTTTCCTACAACCATTTCTTCCTTCATCCTCTTCAACTACAAGGCATTTTTATCATTTGGTCCTTTTCTCAATCTCCAGTTGGGAGGTGTTGGTTTAATTTCTCGATTTACGAGCAACTTTTCAATCCTTAAGATTTCATCAAGTAAGGATTCAGTTGACCATCCTGCAATTTGTGCTATGGTTGCTTTATATGGTTTCTTTTTCATGATGTGATCAGATAGTCTTCTCTTAATGATCTTCTGAGATTAAGGTCATTAACTGGACCATGAGAAAGTTTGTTATTGACATGCTTTGCATAATCTTCTAGAATAATTACTTTAACAAATTCTTTAGATAAGATTTGTTGAGCCTCTTTATCTTCATTTCCTTTACTTTTTCTGCAGCAATCCTTTCAACATGTTTTAGCTTTGGCTCTAGATATTCTTTGACATTTGTAGGCTTTGGAAAGTTTTGTAAAGACGGGAAGGAGAGTTGGCTTGGGTCAGATGTGGAATAGTAGGAGTATATTTCTTGTGATATAGTTGTCAACTCCAATGGATGTGCAGTGGTGATAAGTGTTGTGGTGGTAGTTGATGGGATTGATAGTGAAATTGATGATGTGGTTTTAATGGGTGAGGCTTGAGGTCTTTCTTCATCATCATATTGGAATATTAACTTAGCTTTTCATTTTCTAGTTTGTATTGTGGGTGTTTTGGTGATAAGAAGACCAGCAGGGGCCTTTTAGGAAGTAGGGTTGACTAGTTCTGGTAATGTGCTAAGTGTTGTTGTAGTTGTAACATATGTTGTCACTTTTGTAATGGCAACAGATGTTTGGATAGGTTGATCAATGGTTAGTAGTATCAGTGGTTTGTGAAGTAGTGGTTGATTTTGAGGAAATAGTGGAAGTTGCAACAGACCTTTGAGGTCCTTGTCTTGCAGGTTGTCTTCTTGTGGAGGCATCTGTTGAAGATCCTAGATTATCTGGAACTCTGTTTCTTTCAAGGATCTCTTGCACTGTTAGAGCATTGTTAGCTTCTCTTGTGTCTTTCCTCTTCTCATTTTCAATGGCATTTTCTTTAGCCTTTTTGGTTGTAGAGGTGTCAGGCTTCTTATGAGCTCTTTTGACAGGAGGAGGAAGCTTTAGCATGCTATCATTCTCCCTCTTTTGGTATCATCTTTTAGATACACGGGTTTTGGAGTGACGTGATACGAGCCTGGTGATCGGATTGTCGCGCTCCAATCAAAGATAATATTTATAAGCCCAAATTACCCTTAACAAATAGCTAGTGATAGAAAGGGGTCGATCCACGAAGAGTATGTGGTTTGCGAATGGATACTAGAACTAAAATGGTTGTCACAATTTATGAAGCTTGCTAACTTGTTTTTATAATTTTTGATTGTTGAAAAGATGTTGAACCAAATTAACTAAATTGATGAGATACAAAAAAAATGGTGAAATTAGTCGTCCCCTGATTCGAACCCGGGTCTAGACTACACCCTTTCGCGCGCCCTACCAACCGAGCTAGGTGCCTAGTTTGTGAAAGTTTGGTTTTGATTAAATATGAATACTTCCTTGGATAACAACTCCTAGTTAACAATTGTAATGAATATTTAACTTCTAACAAATAATAAGTAAAGGAATCACACCCGGTTTCGGTAATTACTAACTTATGGTTTCTACAAGTTTTAGGCTTCAACTTACATGCATACAATTAACGGATTTAGTGTATATGACTTAGGTGCCAATAACTATCAACGCTTCAATGAACGGACAAGAATGCACTTTGTTATCAAAACATGTCAATCCTAACCAAGACAACGCATATTACACATAACCATTTCATAAAGTCATAACTTTTAACATCGCTCGACAATTTATGAATACGAAACAAATGTAAGCTTATCGTCAAAGGTTTCTAAAATCACACACAAATTGTCACAAATTGAAGCAAGAACAATTCAAAACCATAAGTAAGCAACTACCTACACCGGGGTGAAACCGAGATGATTAGCCACTCATGGATAAAGAAGCTTGATCACCATATGAACAAAACACAATGAACATCATCTTGAAGCTTGGAGAATGGAAAATGAAGAGTATATGGATATCTTGTCTATGTCTCTATGAAGGACTTTAGAGTTCTTTTTCTTTGGAGCTTATTTATCTCCCTAAAAAATATCTCCCCATAAATTATATTATCCTCCCATATGCTAAAAACCCGGATTTTCTTCAAAAGTCAACTTTTTCAATCATTGAAAAACATCCAAGAAATAATTGATCCGGAGTGATTTTCTGGTGCCCGTCGCCGACGGGCTCTCCTGGTGTGCTTTTTTCGTTTTTCCATTTTTAGCTTCCGGTTGACCCGTAACACGTTCCGGTGCACCGTTTTTCGACCCGATGACTCGTAAAGCTCCCAAAAAGCTCCATAATTTTGTCAAACCTACAAAACATATTTTAGATTAAAAGTAGGCCATCCAAAAATAAAACTTACGTAAAATCATCAAGTTACACGATTATGTTCACCGGTTTTCAACCACGCATCACATCCCCACACTTGTCTTTTGTTTGCCCTCAAGCAAATCTGTTTTTTTTTTCACTTTCACGTGGGTCGAACAACGAATACACTTCCCATTCCCGAGACAAAGGTTAAGGTCTATTGTCATACAAAAGTTCAAGCCTTTTACCATTTCCAACATATTTAACGATAACGTGAACATGTACGTATACAATGGTTATCCAAGATTAACCCGCCCGTGAAACTAGCAAATCATACATATTCCTCACAATGTTCTCTCCACTCGGCTTAACAATTGGCTAATATGTAATGTATTAGCATTTCAACAATTAATCGCTCAAAACCGATTAGAACACGTACCCGCATAGGCTTGCAACTCAATCATTCTCCACCGCCGAACACGAATACTAAGCATAAGTCATAAGGTCTTTGAAAGGGTTGTAACGGGGCTAGGGCTAAAGGTAGGGAATAGGATATTTTTAAGTGGCTAAGGTGATGAAAAATTCGATTTTTTATTATAACACAACTATTCCAACTTAAGCAAACTACAACCATCAACTACAAGGCAATGATTTTCACCTTTTATTCAACAACTAGAACCACATATTTTTGTTCTTTTCTCAATGTTTTTCTCATCTTTTTCATAACATTTTCTGAAAATTTTTATTTTATTTATTTATTTATTTTTATATATATAACCAAACAAACACTATACAAACTTGATTCCTAAATAATCGAATTTCCATCACACGGGTTTAAACGAAAAAGGCTTATGGTTGTTGGCTAAGTGGGTTGTCAAACGAAGGTTTAGGCTCAATATTGGCTACTAAGGGATAATTTTTGGGTAAGGGTATAAAAATGGTGTAAACGGAAAAGGTTTACCTATTGCCTTAATCATTCTCATGCTTGTATTCGGTCTATGGTCTCAAACGTATCAAAAGTTGCAAGTTCTACAATACGTGACTAAGGGTCCACTAAAACAATGAAACATGTATTTTTATGATATAGACGTGGCTCAAAACCTCACGTATAAGGGTATGATTTGTGATATGCATCAAATGTTAGTTTCTTAGGCGAATTATTCCCAAATAACCACCCGTTAAATACCCTTTATGTTATTTAGTTTGAACTTGACCATGACAAAAGACCAAATGGTTTGTGTTATCCCTTGTTGACTTAGCTACTTGCTTTTAAGATTGCTTTTGAAACAAGAAACTTTTGAAAAATTTTTGAAATTTTCCCCCATCCCCACACTTGAGGTAAACATTGTCCTCAATGTATAGTATTTAAATGAACGGGTCAAAATCTAAAACTTTTACTACTCCCCCATCTCCATACTTGAGGTAAACATTGTCCTCAATGTATAAGAACTAGAGTTTTTTTTTTTAAAAACGCACAAGGGATGTGACACGGCTAACCCTCCCAAAGTTCACCCCGACTTTCAAACATTTAACAAATAATCCACTTATTATTAATAAACAAGGTAAAATGGAAACGCATGCACCTGATTTTTCTGCTTGATATCCATCTCCTTCTTCTCTTCATAAAAAAATAGTTGTCTCTTGAACATCATGTACCTACAAATTCTAACCCTTGTGTAGAAGCATGCTTCTAACAACCATCAAAATTTGTTAGTTACCTAGGTCTACCATTTTTATGAAAATCTTACCAAGCCATGCATTATTATTACCTTTATTTATGTGGAAAACAAATAAAAGACGAAATAAAATTAAAACACACAAAATAAACAAAATAAAGAAAATAAACAACACAAAACATACCATACCTTCACCGTTGATAACGTTCGTTAGGATCAACTGGCGGGTTCGGTTGGTATTGATAACCAGTTAGGGCTTCAAACATCTCCCTATAATCATCGAGTGGGCTTTGGTTTCCTTGTGGTGGTGGTTGGTAGGGAATTGGTATGAAACTTGAACCTACCGCTTCGGGCCAATGAGGAGTCGGGTCGGATGGGCCCAATGGATGGGGAAGGTCGGGGTAATTGGTCCACCCCGAGTGTTCGACATATGGAAGGCCGGCTAGGAGGTCTCTTTGGTGGCGCTCTTGATCATGGAGCACCTTGGCGTTGTTTATAGCCATTTCATGAGAAATAGCTAGAGCACTCCATCGACGTTGCTCTAATTCTCTAGCTTCATTTATCGTTGCCGCCTCTTCTTCTTCATATGCCCTTCTTCGGGCCCTTTCTTCTTCTTGCGCTTGTACCAAGCGTTCCATTTGAGCTCGTTGATCCTCCATGTATTTTTCCATTCTCTCGCGATAAGCCGCTTGAGAATCCCATTGCTCATGTGAATAGGTCCCGTGAACCCCTTCCCAATCTTCTCTCCTCTTGTTGTATTCTCGGCCTTCACCTATGCAAGCCGAAATATTGTCATAGTTTGCTTGCTCACCCCGGGTGAAATTCCCATACGTTGGTACTCGTCGTTGCTTCACAAAATTAGCCACATCTGCATTGAGTTCTCTATGTGGCCTCATGTACCTTCGTCGTGGTTGACGGGGACCAGAAGGCCCAGCTTCTTCTTCTTCTTCTTCTTCTTCTTCCATCATCTCTTCATCTCCCCCAGCTCCTTGAGGATTTGGATCAGGGAAGTCGTACCGATGACCCAATTTGTCGGTCACTACGTAATCACTTCCATGCAGCTCTACAATTATTCCCCAATTCTTCCTTATTGATGCTTGATCAAATTCCTCAAGGGGTTTGGTCACCCAAAGTGAATTCGAAGGCAAACAACTTTGTTGAACGATCATGGCACTAATGAGGCGTGCGTATGGAATAAAACGCCTTTGTGATGCCTCCCGAGTATTCCACGTGTTCATCATCACTATGTGTCTCCATGACAATGCAGGAGTTCCGTATATCAAAGAATGCACCAC
>JARYGA010033071.1:0-41350 GCA_030545235.1 Helianthus tuberosus | reverse complement strand
AGTTAGAAGTCTAGTAGTAACACAATGATGAGTTAAAAAGGTCAAAGATGTAAACTAAATAAGAATGGAGGGACCAAGGTTGTCAAAATTGAAACTTGAATTACTAATAATTAGTAAAACAAAAACCAAACACTCCATTTTTGGAGTCTGGTCGATTAAGGAACACAGGGGGCGACACCCTCATCTCCACAACCCTAAATTCTACTAAAAACCCAAAATTGAAGGCTCAAATCATGTCATAATCGAAATCTGAGCATAGAATCGTGATCTCCTCATCAAGGAGGTCATAAGGTATGTCAAATTAGGTTGTTTTGATACAACTCAAGTTCTTGCATGTGATTGAAATCGAAGGTTGAGCTTGATTATGTGTTGTAAAACATGAAATTGGAAGTAATGTGAAGTCTAGGGACAAACCCTAGATGATTTCTTGTCAAAATCTTGCATGTTAGTTGTAAAGATCAAAATCACTATAGTGAGTGATTAGTAAGTTAGTAGAACTTGATAAACACTAGGATTAAGATTCTTGTTCTAGTGTAAACTGAAATGGTGAATTAATCTCTGAAATTGTTGATGTTAAAATATGTGTATATTGACTAGTTGAAGTTAATTTGAGTGATAAATTCAAGTTATGAACTTGGTTTAGATCATGTAGAAATCTGACCCGCAAGGTGTTTGATAAAACGCCTAAATGAAGGTTAGAAAGTTAAAGAATTCTAAAAACGCCGATTTGTATATGTTATGAATTTATGCGTTAAAGCTTATGAAAGAGTTCTAATCTTGCTATGAATCGAACTCTTTAGGCAAGGAATCCGGAACGTCAAGTGGACACGCCGGAGGTGATACTCGCGGAAAAGGTGTGCTTTAAAGGTACGCGACTTTAGTCTCGTTGTATTATGTAAAAATGTTTAGTTTTAAATGTACAAACGATGTCGGATTGTAATTGATGCGTTTGATGTATCGTTAAAGTGGCGAAGTTCACTAGATCCTCAAACGGGTCAAAATAAACATTAGAAATTTGGTTTGGTATAATAATAAAGTGATGGTATTCACTAGATAGCCAAACGGATCAAAAATGTTGTTTGAAAATGAATCACATGAGTAGAGACTTAAAGGTCTCATATCTTACTAGGTGATAGATGGTAATACATCAATAAATTAGTCATGATATTTTAAGTCTACGAACCCGGTATATCGGGTCGAACAATAGAAGTTAATAGAAGGTGCCGTTTGAAACGGGATGCTTGAATCCCGAGAAAAACAAGTGTTTAACTCGGAGAAAACGCGAAGCCATAGAATGGCGCGTATACTCCAAGGTCATAAGCCCGGGTAATTGGGTAATTATGTCTAAAAGGTTTTAAGAATGGAAAAAGGGGTGCTATGCACTTACACTAATGGGTTGAAGAATGGACATAAGGAAATTGTGAACCAATTGACGGTATCTCAGTTTCCGCGTTGTGAAATTTACATGGTTGAATCCGTAATTTTATTACGGACTCATAGGAAGAAGAATTGGCTAAATCGGACTAATAGGTAAAAAGTTATGACCTTCTAATGATGAAAAATAGTCAAGGGGCAGATGTGCAGATCCCACCGTAAATTACGGTCCCACCGTAATTTACGGTGGACATAAAAAAGCTTTACGGTATCTCGCCCCTGTGTTACGGCAGACCAGATATGTTCAGGGTCTACCGTAACTTACGGTGACACCGTAAGTTACGGTGGAACCCTGAGAAATTGTATTTTGTTTGTTATTTTGAAATGTTAGTGTTCGTTTATACGTAATGTATTGATGTCAAACTAATGTTTTAGTGTTTGACCTTAGGTATGGATGAATTTCTCCCGGATGGTGATCAAGCACTTTGTCAAGAACCGAACACGCATTCTGAAGCTTCCGCATTAATCTTAATCTTGTCTAGCCATAATCATGTTGTAAACACTTTTGTTAATCACGTTTTAAATCCCTTAAACTAGTGGTTAGTTCACTAGCAAGGGTTAACTTTTAAACTTGATATGGATTATCTTGGGATGTGTTGGTACTATCTCAAATGTGTATGGTTTAAACACGAAACTTTTTGTAAACTCTGATTTTTTATAAAGTTTCATGTAATTCTTTTTTATAAATTCAGTCAAATTATTTAGGGTGTTACAAGTTGGTAATCAGAGCTCAAGGTTGTCAACAAGTGTTCGGTTCAAGCTTGATCAAGCATCCGGTAAGAGTTAATAGTTTAAGTAGAAATTAGAGATATAGAAATAAATCATGAACAAATGTGAATGAAAAGAGTGTGTAAGCTCACTCAAATATAAGAAATGCATGAAACAAGAACGATTGAATCAAGTTGTGAACTTGATCGAATCAAAACAAGAACGATTGAATCAAGTTGTGAACTTGATCGAATCAAAACAAGAACGATCGAATCAAGTTGTGAACTTGATCGAATCAAAACAAGAACGATTGAATCAAGTTGTGAACTTGATCGAATCAAAACAAGAACGATTGAATCAAGTTATGAACTTGACTGAATCAAAACAAGTAAAGCATGTGTTATAAATGAGATGTTTAACAATCGATGTAAACATTTCAGTTTCAAGACATCCGGTAAGAATTAATTGCTTTAATAGACTTACTAGAATACTAGAAAAAAGGAAATTTAATTTGATATGCACGGGAAGTGCGTGTTTACACACTCAAACCCAGAAAAGTGCACTAAACATGAATGGTTTAAGCAAGTGGTGAACTTGGCTAGATCAAAATGAATGACGCATATGTCATAGATGAAATGTTTAACAATTAGTGTAAACATTTCAGTTTCAAGATGACGTAAAGATGTGGGGGGTGTATAAATACGCTCGAACCCGGGAAAATACACTAAGTAAGAAAGGTAAGGCAAGATATACACTTGACCAAACCGAAATAGAATAACACATTATTCATGGCTGAGTGAGAATAATATAAATTTCCGTATAATAAGATGGAAACGAATGAAATAATTATTGATAAATCGTGATGGATGTTTCACTTAAAGAAATGTCTGGAGTAATTGGAGATGATTCGACATCTCAATTGACTGAACAAATGAAAGCTAAGATTTCCGAGACGGTCGGAAAAGCTCTAGAAAATAGTCTATCACAGTATATTGATAGATTACAAACCACAATCGTGCCGGTGGTGAACGATATGATGGTTGAATTGAAAGACAGCATACTACAAGAAATAGAAGAAAGGAGGGTGTTGGATATGAATCCAAGTAACTAATCATGATTATTACAAGCCATAAATATTGACTGACCTCAAGATGTAAACTTCCTGGGCAAATTCTTTCTGCAAATCTATGTTTACGTTCTCAGTTTTAAGTATCTTGATAGCCACTTCTTGACTACGGTATGTACCTTTGTATCTGCATCAATTAATAAAGTTCAGCCTTATATGTGCACCAATTGCAAAATCCATGGATATCACCAAAAATTCACATTTAAAAACACTTACAGGTCACCATACGACCCAGATGCAACTTTGTTGTCAAGTATCAGAAACCGGGAATCAATTTCCCATACATCAGTCCCATCATTAGGTATTGTTAGGCGATTTTGGCTTGGCTCACTTGGTTGGTCCAGCTCACTTAAAGGGGATGATGAACTTTGACTTGGCCAAGACTGTTTCTACACAGATTTCAATGGCCATTTATACAACGAAACTAAACTCCAATAGTGACAAAAGTGCTTGTAACATATACAAATTAACTAGCAGTACATTATATTTAACTAAAATCTTGATTAGCATGTTCATACCTCAAGCTTCAAAAAAAAAAATTTGAGGGCAGTTCAGAGCTGCTCAGTTTCCTGAAAATAGGTGCAACAAATTTTCAATCTGAAAGACAAAGTCAAACTAAAACAGTAGACTTCTTATATAACATAACTTTAGGAGTTCACAAAAATACCTCATATGGCCAACCATCAACAACAAAGACGTCTAATGAGTAGCGATCCACTGTGGAAAAAGCATGTGCTTCTTGGATGTTCAGTCCAACCTCAGCCAGCAATGCTATCAACTGGAATCTTAAACATGTTAGTGTATGTGAACTGATAAAGCCTACTCATAGTTGTTAATAGCGAATAGCGACAAGGGACCTATATGCTACATAGCGAATAGCGACAAATAGCGACTGCCATTTTATAAAGGGTTATTGGATTTTATCACCCCCAATTATTGGCTATTGGCCGCTGCCACTCTCAATTATCACTTTGACGCCCGTCACCCCCAACTTAACACTTAGTATGTTCTGTCACCACGTCGTTAACTAATCACTAACTTTTAATCTTGTTACTATACTTTTGGGGTGTCCTAAGATCCATAAAACCTTCCTAAGATCCCTATGACACCCCCAAAAGTATAGTACCAAGATCAAAAGTTAGTAATCAGCTAACGACGTGGTGACAGAACATACTAATTGTTAAGTTAGGGGTGACGAGTGTCAAAGTGATGGTTGGGGGTGGTCGAGGACAATAGCTAATAGTTAGGGGTGATAAATTCCAATAACCCTTTTATAAATAGTGATACACTAGAAAAAGAATTTTGAAAATTTTTATATGTATATTATATCAAAATACCTTGGTATATATGCTATATTACATGTATATTTAACAAAAACCTATAAATCCAGCTATTTTAAAGCTATATCTAATTGCTATTTACATAAAAAAAAAAACTAACTATCGCTATTCACACTATTGGTCGCTATGACCCAGATTGCGACACTTGGTCGCCTTGCTACATAGCGCGCTATAGCGGCCGCTATAGCCACTATTGATAACTATGCATTTACCAAATGGCAACCACAACAAATATACGCCCATTCAAGATTTAGGGTAGTTACTTACTGCAATCTTCAATATTTTCCATGCTAGTTAAAGTCCTATGTTGTCAAAAGCGAGCTAGGCGCGCGCCTACGCGCACATGCGCAGCGAGGCGCGACGAAGCCACCTGGTGGAGTCTTAGGCGCACATCTGCATCTTTAAAAAAAAAACGGCATTCAGGCGCGCGCTTGGTGTTAGGCGCAGGCGACTCCAGGTGCACTTCAAGCAAAATTTTGGCCAAAAAGGGTTTCGGGCTACCTTCTAGCCAAATTCCGGCCAAAAGTAAGCCTGAACTACATGCAGATATGTGAAGAGAGAAGAAGGGTAGAAAAGAGATGAGGTAAAAGAAAGATGCTTGCTTTTGTATTTAAATGAGATGAAACATGATTTAGCACTGTTTATAAACAGTGAACAGTGAAACAACATGACCTTGACTAATGAGAGTTACTGACAATGTAGACTCTGACCCTAAAAGTGAACTAAGAACTCTAGAAGTGCAAAATCCATCTTACATCTGTTGATGCACTTTGTGGATGCGGCTCCGTTCGGTTCGACTCGGTTAGGTTCGGCTCAAGACCGTCGTCGCGACATTCCTCGGTCGTGCTCCCTAGAGATCGACACGCGAAGCACGAAGAGCCACGAACCGACATCACGATGTCATCACCATATATGATGATGTCATATCCATTGTTGGAATTAATCTTGACTTTAGTTTAGTTTTATTTTGGTTTGTTTTATTGAGTTATTAATTAATTGTCCAGGTCAAAGTTTGACCGAACTTTGTGGATATGAACGTTGGAGTGGCAGTGAATTAGGAGATAGTGGGTCTAGTTTTTAGGTTGAAGTTGTTGGTATTGTAGCCTATTTATAGCCATAGTTTTTGTTGAATAGATGTGCAGCTTTTCCCTTTTACAAAAGTCACGTAAGGCTATCTTCTTCATCTTATTTCTTGCACATTAACACAAATTGTGAGTGTGAGTTTGTGTGTGTATTGCTGGGCCTGAACCAAAATTTGGTATCAGAGCTTAGGCTCGGGTGAAAATCAAAGACGCCGTTTTGAGAGTCGTCGGCGTTAGGGGGAGCAGACTCGTGTTTGGGTCACTGGAGGGAAAGAAAAAAGGTTTATTAATTAACCCTAAGGAAGAAAGAGACCGAAAGGAAGAGGGCTGATCGATTAGATCAGCGTGAAAGAAGAAAGTAGCTGCTTGATTTTAGCAGAGAGAGACTGGCCAGAGAAGATATTCCGGCAACAGAAGACCGAAACCGGGAATACAGACCTAAAAGTTTGCCGGAGAAAGAGATCGATTCAAGATCAAGGCGAACAGACCGATGCCGGAAAAATATTCCGGTGTAAAGAGACCGAAAACTAGTCATTCAAGAAAGAAGATTACTGCTGGCGAGAGTAGAGAGGGCCGCCGGAGTAGAAGACCGTGACCGTGACCGCTGCCGGAAAGAGAGTTCCGGTGGGAAACAGAGAAGACCGCTATAGACCGAAGCCGTGAATGACCGAACGGCTTGACCGAGACCGTAGGTGTGACAATGACCGGAGGTCGCACCAAACCAGACCGAGACCGAGGTAACCGAGACCGGTGGTTGCCTAAGAAAGACCGAGATTGTGAACAAAAACCGAGACCGAAGAGGTTCACATCAGACCGAGAAGAAAGACCGATTGTGAACAAAGACCGAAAGTGTTCACATTAGACAGAGCCGTGAGCCGAAGACCGAAAAGGGTTCACGCTAGAAAGAGAAACTGGAAGACGGGCCTGCGTGGTTCGTGTGCAAGACCGAGATAGTCAAGATTAAGGGGTGATTGTTGGAATTAATCTTGACTTTAGTTTAGTTTTATTTTGGTTTGTTTTATTGAGTTATTAATTAATTGTCTAGGTCAAAGTTTGACCGAACTTTGTGGATATGAACGTTGGAGTGGCAGTGAATTAGGAGATAGTGGGTCTAGTTTTTAGGTTGAAGTTGTTGGTATTGTAGCCTATTTATAGCCATAGTTTTTGTTGAATAGATGTGCAGCTTTTCCCTTTTACAAAAGTCACGTAAGGCTATCTTCTTCATTTTATTTCTTGCATATTAACACAAATTGTGAGTGTGAGTTTGTGTGTGTATTGCTGGGCCTGAACCAACATCATTTGACCAAATGCATGCAAGATTTGTTTTGTTGAAGAACCTGCCATGCAAAGACAACGAAGTAATACATATTGGGCCATGCATCTCACGCATATGTTTTGTTGGGCCTGTATTCTTCTTTGGGCCAAGTAATTCGTGAGTTATGTTAAGCCATGCAACATATACGAAGAACCATGCCTACTTCATTGATAGAGTTTTTCACGAAGTACCTTCTTCGCGAGGTTAGTTCTTGGCACAAATGGTATCCACGAAGAACCATTCTTCGTCCTGTTTGGGTTCTTCGTGGGTTTGCTTCTGGGCCCAATTGTTTTTCGTGGGTCTGCAGATAAGGTTTGGTTATAAAAGGCATGTAGTAAAACAGATCTGGTAACACACACCAGATAAAGTTTGAGAGCGGAGAGCTGTTACTTATTTTATACTTTGTATCAAACATTTCTGGTTGAATACAAGTTTGTAGGTCCCGAAATCTGAGGATCGATAACGAACCGAATCACTTGTTTATAGTAAACACGGTTACGTGTGCGGAATCCACGTAACTATGCCAAATCAAACATATAAAGCAATAATAACAACGGATTAATCAATGAAACACACTCGATTGATTAACGGGATGAGAACCGATTACAAACTGATACAAACACAGTTCAGACAGAATTTCGGTAGAGTTTTGTTACTATGGTTATTATATCATCTCTGTGTTCAAATGAAACAGAGATGTTGTTTATATAGTCCCTGGGCCTAGATATCGACGAAACACAAAGTGTTCGGCGAAACTGAACATGGGCCAGTCATTGGGCTTGAAACAGCCCATTACATGACGAATCAAAGTGTGATTCGTCATGACCTTCAACGAAACAGAAGTATAGAACATTGGTCTGTTTCGTCATGATGTGTTCCGACGAAACAGACCTGTTTCGTCGAGAGCTGCAACTGTTGTGATTGTTTCTGTTAACATACAGCAACAACAGCAACATATAAACATAGTAATGACCAAACTACCCTTTAATGCAACATGCATTGTTCATTATACTTTACATATCAAAAGAGACAAACAAGTTGTACACAAGTAGATAGGAGGATATCTGACTTGGTCAACATAACATACAGACTCGATAATTAATAAAAGACCATACAAAATACATCATTAAACAAGACTAGTCACAGACACTAAAAATGCATCAACAAACTCCCCCTTGTCTGTTACTCGTCTTCAGTCAGTCTTCTAATCTTCCATCAGTGTTGTTCGGACCACGAACTGCCCGAATGTATGCCCCGGTAATAGCAAAAACACGCTACTCGCTGAAACATTAAAGCTTGACGTGCATCTTGATCTTCATAGAAAATATCATGACGATATAATCTGCTAATATCAGCCTCAGACATGTTGACGATCCACATCGGATCCAACATCCGGTAATTTGCACGATTATCTCTAAACACAATTACAGCTTCATGAGTATCCGATTCGTAGCACCATAATGCCATGTCTTCAAGAAAATCCTGCTTCATAGGCATCAATGGGATTTTATCTACTACCCTCGGAGGCTGGTACACAAGTTTGTATCTGCAAGTGTTGGTGTCCGGATCAAGAGTAAACTTGATCGGTTGATAAACAGGAAATTGTGGCTTATATGATTCATCCTTCCAGCCCGACTTCTTGTTTACTTTCACCAGCCGCTCAAATAAAGTAGCACCATCGTATTTTGATCGATTGATAAGCTCAAGCCTTGTCAACGCAGAGACATCATAAAATGGCAAGGAAAGAATGCTCAACAGTGAATTGAAATACAGAATTCCATATTCACGTTTAATAGCAATGCAGTGAATATCTTGAACAAACATCCAACATAGAATCCTTCCACTTGGCTTTGCCTTTTCAAATTGCAAATAGTCTACTTGAGCTTTTTCAGGTACAGGCTTGGAGACTTTAGATAAAAACTGTTTTCTCCATTCAGAAAATGCATCTGTGTCTTTTTCAGACGAATTACGATTCTTTAAGTGCTCGTCTATGTCATCAATATTATCCTTCATCCAATCTTCATCAAACGATGCAAATTCAGTTCCATCTTCTCGAACATACGTTGATTTTTGTGCTTTACCTTCAAACACAATCTCATCAATCTCTTCAACATTAGTTGTATCAGTCTCAGTAGACATTTTGTCTATCTCAGCATCATCAATTTCTCTCATAGACTGTAAAATACTCAATTGCTCCTGAGAAAGATCTTCTATTAACTCCCCTTCTTTAAGCAACTCTCCCGTAAATGGATGAATAGCCTGTAGAGCAATATCAGCACTGCTTACTATAGAAGAAGTACCTTCTATCTGTTGAACTTTTCCAGTAGAAGTTCCCTGAGATGATTCGACAACTGTAGTTTGAACTGCAACAACTTCAGAAGCAAGTGCGGTTGGCTGCTTCTGTGATGTACCAGAAATATCAGGATTTCCTTGGTCTTCCGTATCATCATCCTTTTTCTTCAGTACCTCTTGTTGTTTACAATGATAATCCCACAGAATAGCAAGCCTTCTCTCTTTCTCTTCATCAAGAGCCTTCAAGCGAGCATTTTCAGCTTTAAGCAAATCAATTTCACCTTGTTGTCGCTCTATTACTGTTTACTGTTGACCAACGGTTGATTTCAATTTGTTAATTTCCACCGATTGTTTAAGTTGATCATGCTTCGTGAGATTACCAAAATGAGATTGCCTTTGAAGACGATCAGCAGCTGCTTCAAGTGTAGAGAATAGGTATGTGATCTTTTCGTTTTGAGAAAATCCGGAAAATGTCCTATGACGTTCAGCACTGATTTGTGAAGTGGTTGCTCTGATTGCAGAAGCCATAGTTCTTTCAGGAACTGCCTGAGGAATAACAGATGGAGTAGCAGTAGCTGATGTAACAAGTGGAGTTTCTGTAGCTGAAGTAACTACAGGAGCTTCTTGTACAGGCTCCTGAGGTACAGATTGTACAGGCTCCTGAGGAATAGATGAAGACTCTTGAGGCACAGATTTCCGAGTATAAGTACTCAAATATCTCCTAGATTTCTTCTTTTGTACTTCAACAGCTTTCTCAGCTCTTCTTTTAGTTCTTCTTTCACCTTCAGGATCCTCTGGAACATATTCTGGATCATCCTCAGTTCTAATCTTTCTATACCTTCTTACTCCACGTATATCGATATACATTTCGTAACCAGGCTCAACTATATGATCACTAGAACTAGAATCAGATCCATCATCACCACTTGCTGACGAACTACTAGCTGATGTACCAGAAACTGCACCTTTGCTTGATGTACCAACAGCACCTGCATCACCTGCATCACCACCTTCATCACTTTCACCACTACTTTCATCATCATCACTACCAGACTCATCTGAATCAACTGGGTCAGGACCAAATTTTTCTATCCTTAACCTTTCCAACTCAGGTTCTTCATTGTCAGATTGGCTGTCATCATGACGCCATTTGTCATTTGCTGGAGCAACATAATCAGGATTCACTAGTGCGCCAAAAAGCTTCCTTGGAGGAACACTTTCTTTGTATCTTTTGGCGGCCATAGTCTTGATTAGCCTTAAAGAGTTGAAATTCATCGCCTCTATTTTCAAAAGATCATTTTCAGCTTTAGGAAGGTCTGGATGCTGAACATTCATAATCATTTGCAGAAACCGTGGATACATCCAAAACTTGTTCCCGGTTGTTCTACTACCAGTCCTTGTCATATTCTCTTTCATGTTGCTGAAAATATACTTTGAGATGCTAAACGGTTTGTTTAACACCAAAGCAACCATGAAACCAACGAGATCATCTCCAGACCGTCTATTGCTGAGACACTGAATAAGAATATGCAATAAAAACTTGTATCGTAATGGAAGATCACCTTTGTTGATTTGTTTGACGAAAAGATCTCCTTTACACTTCATCCTTAGCAAACAGCCTCGTGAACACATGATTGGAATTGAATATGGAGCATTCGGTTGATCTTGTAATTGAAGAACTTCATTCAATATCTCCGGAGTAACAACGACATACAGATCATTCACACGACCTCTGATAATATCCTTTCCATCGATTTTGACGACGCTTGCAGAATCCCAGAAAGCTTTAATCAGTGATTTGTAGACGGGCGTCGAGTATGTAACAGCATGATTGATACGTGACTCCCTGATCCACTTCGTCATATCTTTAAATTCCGTGAGCTTGTCTTCCGGATCCAAATATGCAACTTGATTATGACGTTTCTCTGACATAATCTCCTCTTCAGTTTTGTTTTCTTTCTTTATCGCCTTCTTGCGTTTTCCTTTTTCTTGCGGTGCTTTAGGAGCCATCTGTACATGAAAATATCCTGAATAAGTCATATTTTATATAACATTGCATTTAAACATGTATGAATACACTTTCATGTATCCACATAACAGATAACTTATTAAACATGTCTACTGTGAATAAACAGCAACAACAGAAAACTGCTAAGGCATGTACGACGAAACAGAAGATCAACGACGAAACAGAAGTTTGAACGACGAAACAGAGGGTTGACCATTGACTAGTTTGATTCGTCGACTTTTTGATTCGTCGAGTCTATTTCGTTCCTTTTCTGATTCGTCATCTTTGATTCGTCGTCTGATTCGTCGTATGTTTGATTCGCCGGAATTAGGGTTAATTTGATTCGTCAAATTGGGGGTTTTTCAGTTTCGCCGTATTGGGTTTAAACAAAGATCAGATTTAAACACAAACACATTCAATCAACATTATTTATACCCAAACAATTTATAAACACCCATAAATGATTTCCGAACAAAAACCCTTGTAAAAACAGTTAATAACTTTATCAAATACAAACCCCTGTTTTTGTTATATAAACCCACTTTCAAATCAAAGCAAATCAAACATCATAAACCTAAATTTATCAGATTCAGAAGGAAAACACAATACATGCAACATCAACACATATATTATCAAAGAAAAACAAGGTCTCAAAGGGGTCTCTGAGGGTTTCGGATGAAAAACTGACGGTTCAAAGTGTTCGGAATGTGAATCAGAACATGTTACTACCTTTGAAGTTTGTAAGATTTTGATAAAAATCAAATGATTTGAATGATTTAAGAGGGTAACCGTAGGTATGGGTTTTTGGTTGTTTGAAGAAGATGAAAACAGATGTTTTGAAAAAGTGAACAAGTGGGACCTTTATATACACCGCCCTGTCTCGACGAATCTGAGATCTCGACGAAACTGAATTGGGCCCGGCGAAACAGAAACTTGGGCTTGAACTTGGGCCTAAACTTTAGCCCATGACGAAACAGATTTGGGCTCATGTGATTCGTCGTATGTTTTGACGAAACAGATTTGATTCGCCGACTATGGTCTGATTCGTCGACTCTTTTGATTCGTCGACCATCCTGTTTCACCAACAGATTTTTCAAAACAGTAACACAGAGGCTGGAAATATTTTGCAGTCAAAACAGATTATGAACAAACTGAACAGGTTTCCATTCTGTTTAAGTTTTCAAATGCAAGAACGTTTTTATGAAGAAGGTTTCAGGCTTCCGGTAGAAAACACCAAGCAACAACTTCGGCTTAATCAAAAACGAACTTTACACAAATATACTAAAAACAAATTTAAAGCACGGTAAGCTAAATGAAAATGCGGAAAACTGTTAAAAACAGTAAACAACTGTACAAGTGCAATCTTTTTGCGAATCTCAAGGACAAGGAATCATACCAGCTTACGGTCTTAGTCAACATGATTTTGATTTCTGTTTAAAGCTCTGGATAAGTATACTACCTCGATTATCGGTATTGTGGTCCACATAAGCTTAAACTAATCAGACGTAATCATAATTTAAGAGATACGATTAACGGTAAGGATTATACTTACAAGTCGATGTAAATCCACTCACGACACATTCCCGTATCAAGGTATGCACGAGAATTCATCTTACCGGTGAGTATACCGATTATCATCTGTTTGACCGTATAAAAATGTGAGAAACTCACTTATTTTGATTGAAAACAAGCCCTATGTGATAGAATCACTTATTGATGAGGAACTTGATTTTCAGATGCATGAGGGCACAGGAGCAAGTCCGTGAACAGGTCAGTACTTTCGTACAGCAGAGAGACGAACTTGACTCCCGCAAAGAATCTGTGATATAAAATCACTTATTTTGTTTGGACATGTGATTGTTGATCACTTATTGAGGTCGAATGCAGTATGTACACGTATGTATAGTATCATGGAAGATCTTAGACTTCGTCTCCGTTATTTTTACGGTTTGATACAACCATGATACCCAGATGATAAACAGCATAAAGACCGAATATTTCAGATCTCGGCAATCTCTCAAACGAGATTTCGGTACTAAGACCATATGCCAATGAATGATTCCCACCTGACTTGATGTCTGTTAGGTTTGTATCATCCTGCACATTTTAGTCTGATTGTGAGCCTACCGATACATCGTTAGTAGAGATACTAATCATTTTTCTTTTTATTTTGCATTTTGAGCACATTGACCGACCACACCAGTGAACTTCATCATTTTCCTTTATCCAAGAAACTCATTTTTGGTTTTTCTATTGTTTTTGAATTTTTTTTTTTTTTAAACTAAAACGACAGAAAGTAAAGACATCTTTTTGGATTTTGAACTTTTGCAATGTTTTTGTATTTTCTTGAAATATCTCCCCCTAAAATTCGCAAAGTTTACGAAAACTAAGATCTTTTTGAATTTTCAAAGTTTATAAAGAAAATATTTACAAAAACGATCAGCCAAAGAAGTTTACTCAGGTATCACCTTAATGCCATTGACCAAAAGTAGATAATCAAAACGTGATTTATCAAAAGCTTTTGTAAACAGGTCGGCACGTTGGTGATCAGTGGGGACATGAACGACATCGATTAACCTCTTGTCAAAACAATCACGGTTAAAGTGATATTTAATGTCGATGTGTTTAGTCTTAGAATGTTGCACAGGATTTCTAGTGATCTGTAAGGCAGCATTATTATCAACAAAAATACAGGTAGATAGGAATTCTAAACCGTAGTCGCGCATTTGTTGTTGTATCCAAAGAACTTGGGAGCAACAACTCGAGGCAGCAATGTATTCTGCTTCACATGTTGATGTAGCAACACACGTTTGCTTCTTGCACTGCCACGTGACCAGTCGATTTCCTAGGAACTGACATCCTGCTGTTGTCGATTTGCCATCGATTTTGCAACCACCGAAATCAGAATCACTGTATGCTATTAATTCAAAACTATCATCCCTAGGGTACCAAAGACCGAGGTCTGGGCATCCCTTCAAATAGCGTAAAATCCTTTTGACAGCTAACAGATGAGAGGCCTTCGGGTTTGCTTGATATCTTGCTAGCAAGCATGTTGGGTACATGATATCAGGCCTCGAAGCGGTAAGATACATGATAGATCCGATTATGGAACGATAGTACGAGGAGTTGATGCTTTCTCCCTTCAAATCCGGAGTAATCCCGTGATTCTGCGGAAGTGGGGTACCAATGGGCGTTGCATCTGACATTTGGAATCGGCTCAAAATGTCACCAACATATTTAGTCTGATGGATGAATATCCCAGACTCTGTTTGTTGAACTTGAAGGCCCAAAAAGAAATTCATCTCTCCCATAGCGCTCATTTCGAACTTTTCTTGCATAACACTTTCGAATTGCCTGCACAAAGAATCATTAGTAGACCCAAATATTATATCATCAACATATACCTGCACCAGTAGAAGATCTTCATCTTGTTCTTTGATAAAGAGTGTGCAATCAATAAGACCTCGTCTAAATCCATTCTCCAGAAGATAGTTTGATAAGGTTGCGTACCAAGCCCTAGGTGCTTGATGTAGACCATAAAGAGCTTTATTGAGCAACCAAACCCGATCGGGGTGAATAGGATCTTCAAAACCTGGAGGTTGTTCGACATGCACCTCTTCTTGAACAATACCATGAAGAAACGCACTTTTGACGTCCATCTGGTAAACTTTGAATCCTTTGAAAGAAGCATAAGCTAAGAAGATCCGAATAGCTTCCAGACGTGCAACAGGTGCATAAACTTCATTGTAGTCAATGCCTTCAATCTGACGAAAACCCTGAACAACCAGTCTCGCTTTGTTGCGAATAACAACTCCACGGTCGTCTTTCTTGCATTTATAAACCCATCGTGTTCCAATTTTCTTGTAATTCTCCGGTTTTTCAACAAGCTTCCAAACGCCAAGCTTTTGAAATTGCTGCAGTTCGTCCTGCATGGCTTCAACCCACGAATTATCTTTTAAAGCTTCCTTCCAAGATTTTGGTTCTTCTTGTGAAACGTAACACGCGAAAGACCAATCATTTTGTAGACCAGATTCTCTAATAGCTGAATACAAACCAGCACTCTGGTTGTTTCTCAGCTGATTACGTGACTGCACACCTTGTTGGACATCTCCTATGATATTCTGCTGTGGATGGGTATCGTGTATCCTCATTTCAGGATTTTCAGGAACACGAGCATTAACACCCAAATTGTTAATATTAAGATCAACAACCAACTCTACACCTGGAATATGCGTAGAAGTGGATGCATTTCCTTCAGTAGTATCATCGACTTGCACATGAGGAGTATCAACAGAAGTACCCTGAACTGGAACAACTGGAGATTTAGTGCCTTCAGTCGCATCCAGATTTTCTTCATCTTCTTCTGATGACTCATTATATTCAGTAGCATTTTCAACTTCCTCATTTTGAACTGTGTTGTTAGACGAATTAGAACTTTGTGAGTTAACAACAACAGGTCTAACTAATGACGACTCAGCAGCATTGTCACTATCAAATATCATTCTAGCAGCTGCGGAATCTTCATCAAAGGTTGGCAGATCAAAGGAGTTGAATAGCCCATCATAATCGAACATCCAAGGATCACCTGGAGCTTTAACAGGATTTGTATATCTCTGAACCCTTACTTCACTCCATAGTTCAATCTTTTTGGTAGTCAGATTCCAAACACGAAAATTTGGTGTAGCATATCCAAGGAAGAAACCCTCGATAGCTTTCGCTCCAAACTTTCCATCCGGATCAATCATAGTGCATGGACCACCAAAAGGTTCTAGAATTGAAAGATCTGGTTTCCTTTTCTGTAGAAGTTCGAAACAAGTCTTGCCATGTCTCTTAACCGTAAGAACTCGGTTTAATGTGTAGCAAGCAGTCGACACAGCCTCTGCCCAGAACTGAACAGGAAACGCCGACTCTACCAACATTGTTCTTGCAGTTTCAATTATTGTCCGATTCTTCCTCTCCGCGACACCATTTTGTTGTGGAGTGTAAGGAGAACTGTATTCATGAAGAATGCCTTTAGAAGTACAGAACTCATCCATAACACGGTTTTTGAATTCAGTTCCATTGTCGCTTCTGATCCTCTTAACTTTCAACGAGTAGAGATTTTCCAACATTGTAAGAAGATCCTTGAGGATGCCAGGAGTATCACTCTTGTGTGCCATAAAAGCTACCCAAGAAAATCTAGAGTAGTCATCAGTAACTACTAAACAATACACATCTCCGAACGTTGTCTTGTGTCTCATAGGTCCAAAGAGATCCATATGAAGACGTTTGAGAGGCATGCCAACAGTGTTGATTTTCTTCAAAGGGTGAGACTTCTTTGTTTGTTTCCCTTTCTGGCACGAAACACAGATATCTTGTAGCTGAAAACTTCTCACGGGCACGCCATTCACAAGATTGTTTTTCACCAAATGCTTCATTTTTCTCAAGTGAATGTGTCCCATTCTTCTGTGCCAAGATATAGACTCCTTCTCCGTGGCTTTCGAGACAAAACATGTGACTTGTGCAGAAGTCGTAATCGCTTGACTCATATCAAGAACATAAAGATCATTGATTCTTGGAGCCGATAAGAGAATCCATTCATCAGGAATTTTGAAACCAGGTTTAAGCACATAACAACCGGCATCATCGAAATGCACGGTGAACTTTTTATCGCAGATTTGCGAAACACTGAGAAGATTATGATCAATTTGACGAAAATAATTGATCTTATCGAAACATACAACACCATTGGAGATCATTCCCTCTCTAGTGATGTAACCGCCTTTGTCTCCAGCGAAAGCGACATAGCCTCCTTTAATGTTTCTCACATCATATAGAAGCCGTAAGTCGCCCGTCATGTGCCTGGATGCCCCACTATCAACAATCCAATGACTATTGATAATTCCTCCTGGAACATCATGCACATATCATCCAATGATTAGTTAAGGATGGGGACCCAAGCCAAAGTGGTCTTGGGTCGTCCCTGAGCATCACAAATAGTGATCTCGATTTGTTGATGGTTTTCCAAACGAACAGCTCCCCCTGAACTTTCACCCTTCCTAGGTTTCCAAGTTTGTTTTTGTTTACCAGATTGAGTTTTGTAAACAAATTTTGAAATTTCTGGTTTTACAGGTGAACTTGGTTCCCTTGGAACAGAATTGACCTTAGATTTTAAAGTCTTTTCTATTTTCTTCACATTTTGATGTCGTTGTTTCAATTCCTGTTCTTTAATAGTTCTTTTATCATTTTTAGGTGAAACAGGACGACATTTAGGGTGAATCGATTCAGGTGATGCTCTTTCAACAAATTTCGCTTTCGGAGTGTTAGCACAATCTTTGATGATGTGCCCAAACTCCCCACATTTAAAACACGTTCTCCTTTCAACAAACTTAGGAGAACAGGATCGACGATCAGATGTCGAACTTGTATAACCCGAGGTACTTGCTTTTTCATCACACCCATTTGAATGTTGAGTGTAATTGTTTTGACTATCACGTTTTAAAATTTTTACTTGTACAAAATCAGTGTTTGACTTGTTTGCAAAAGTCTCAATTTTATCTGTACCCCTCGATTCCACAAATTTGACATTGCTGTTTTTCTTCTGATAACGAGCCTCTTTTGTTTCAAATTTTGAGTTAGAAACATTTGGCAATTTAGCTCGTTGATCTGATTGTTTACCCTTAGAAGCAATAGGTTGTTGCTTTGAAGGTGATTTCTGATTTCCAAATTTCTTTTTGATTTCAGCCTTAGGAATTGGATTACATTGAGTCACAATAACTCCCGGAATCGACTTTCCCAAAAACTTACTTGTATTATTTTCAAAAACATTATCAATCGATGATGGATTGACATTTTTAATTGGAAAATCATTATCTGAATAGATTTTAGAATCACCAACCAAAGTGTACAACACAATCTTACTTTTAACGGTAGACACAGGATCTATCACTTGTTGAACAACAGGTTGAACATCAGGGGTAGGAGGATCACACAGAATATGATTCACAATTGGAACTTCTACTCCTTTAAGTTTGTTAAGTGATTTATCCTGATTACTCATATCTGATTCAGGTTCATCATCCGACGACTCATAGTCCTCAATGGTGGGAGGACCTTGTTTCGTAGATGTTGAATCTTTTTGCTCAGAATTTGTACTTGGAGAATTGTCCGATTTGAACCCTAGGCCAGTAGTAACTTCCTCATAATTAAGAGGCACACTGGATTCAAACCGTGGCATTTCTTCTTCATCAGGCATATAAGCATAATTATGTCTCAAAGGGGGCGGACACTTCTCATACCCAACGCCTTTCTTGTTTCCCTTTAGTTGTTGAACATCAATAATGTGATCGAGCACAAATCGGGAGTTAGAGTAACTCTCCAATTTTTGCTTGATTGCATCATGCTCGCATTTGGCAATGGCTAGTTCCTTTTTGGTTTCCTCAACAATGTTAATGTAATCATTTATACTAACTTGTTTATGATAAACAGTTTTTGTCACTTCGGAAACATTTTTCTTTAGAGTTTCAATCATAGATTTAAATTCTTTTTCGTTTCGAACTAAAGCCATATTCGCTTCTTTGCATTTAGCCATTTCAACAACTAAACTCTGATTGTGAATATGAATCGAATCACATTCAAGCTTTATTCTATCAAATTCATTTTTCATATACTCACAATCTCTACAGTTGATAAGAATTTCAGATTTTACCTGACTTGTAGAAGCTGAGACATTTGCCATAAAGGCAGTCTGATAAGAGAAAGATCCGTCTTCAGAAAAAAACTTCTCCATTTCTTTAGATGCTACCTCAGCCTTCTTGATCAGAACTGATTTCTGACATTTCAACTCTTCTGCTTCATTCAATAAGTCATCAAGATATGAACTTGCTTCTTTGCTCACATCAGATTCAGAACCCGAAGTAGAACTTTCTTCATCAGAACTCCCGGTATTACCAGAACTGTCGTCACTATCAGAAAATTCTTCCTTATGAACGTGCTTGATGTGATTGATTATCTTTGCATAACAAGCTATTCCTCCTTTATCTTGATCACTTTCCCCAAGTTGTAAAGACCAATTAAACCCTTCATCAGCTTGTACGGTTAATGCACGATTTTCGTTTGATGGTCCAGATGATTCTGGTTAGTGGTGTTGTTTACAGCCACTATCCCTTTTCCACGATTGTCTTGATTAGCATTTGAAGTACTCGTCTGATTACGGAATGGGTTCTGATTGCCTTGTCTGCTTGGTCGGGTGCACTCACGTTTGAAGTGACCCTTTTCGCCACAATTGAAGCATGTAACTGCTTCTTTATCAAAACCGTACTTTGTTTCTTGTTTGCTTTCCAAAGAACTTCTTCCTGTTCGAACCATAAAGTCCTTCGCCCTTCTAACAGCACTTGCGAATGCCCACTTTATATCCATCAACTCCATTTCATCACGGTTGATTTGTAGATAGTCTTCGTTGGTCAAATTGATGTTTCCAATTTGACCTGCGACCAAACCGCAGTAAACACTGACCATGGTATTAATAAGTTCCATATGTTCCTTTGCTACTTCAATGCTAACATTTGAGAGGTTTGATGTATCAACTTTGACTGTGTTAGGGTTTGGGATTGGAGGATTGTTGGTATAATGAGCTTGCTGTTGTTGTGGTTGGACTTGTGGTTGTGGTAGGGCTGGAATAAAACCTCCTCCAGAATATGCCTGAGGTTGAGTAGTAGAAACTGGAGGTATATAAGGAATAAAACCTCCTCCAGAATAAGCCTGAGTTTGTTGAGGAAACGGAGAAGAGTTTGTATTTGATACAAACGCCGTTTGTAACTTTGGTTGCCGCAGACTAGCTGACGGGTCAAAACCTCCTCCACAATACATTTCGATATTTTGAGGAGCAGCAATGCGTTTTGCTTTCTGGATTTCTTCATCATTCTTATGTTCCAGCTTCTGTACGAATTCATAGATAGTTATAGTGTCAACATCTAGAATACCGGTATGCTTTAGAAGCTCAATGTATGGACTCCACTTTGGTGGTAGAGAATCAGCAAACCGTGCACAAACTTCCTTTTCACTTGCAACAACACTATAAGCAAACATTTCACTAATCAAATGATAAAAACGTGTAGTCATATCATTTAGAGTTTCATTTTCCAAGAACTGAAATGATTCAAACTCTTTCTTCAATAGATCATGTCGTGTCTTTCTGGAAGCTGCATTTCCTTCTCCTCTTGTTACCAAACAATCCCATAATGATTTCGTGTCCTTAAAATAAGAAAATTGATGATAAATATCTTTGTGAAGTGCTTGAGTAAGAACAGCAAACGACTTTTTCTCAAATTCATAGGCTTTCTTGTCATTTTCTTGCATGTTAGAAAAACCTTCGGCCGTTGAAGCTGCTACTTCGAGAGCATTATTGATTGGAGTAATGAAACACCTCCAAAGATCAGTGCTTTGACCTTGAACATATTTATGAAAACGACCTTTCCATGATGGAAACTCGTTCATATGATTCAACTTTGGCGGGCGATTGTTGCTGCCCGTTTCGCTCTCGCTAAGCAAAAGATTTTGAATGTTTTGATTCTGATTGGATGCCAAAGCCCATTGTCCGGCACTTATAGTTGGTTGACCAAAAACATTCTTTACCCACGCTGCTGCGGAGGTCGGATCTTCACGTGGTCTCGAGTCCATACTCCAATCCCATGGACTAGTACAACTCATATTTGATGTATGTATGATAGTACCTGCACAAATTCTTGAAAACACACAGTAAGCAAGCTTTTACAAGTCCTCTGTGTAAAACAGATCTGTTCTCGACGAAACAGATTTCACGAAACAGGTTTGTTTCGTCTAAATGACTGATGACGAAACAGACTTGTGATAATTGTGATTTAGTGGCGAAACAGAATTTGTTTCGTCAAAGATGTTGTGGCGAAACAGAAATTTGTTTCGTCAAAGATGTTGTGGCGAAACAGATGTGATTCGTAGGCTACTTGTTTCGTCGAAACTGAGTAAGAGACAGCTGGTTTAGATATTTAAAATATCTACTGATCAGTCAAAGGATAAGTCTCAGACACAAAGATATTTAGAACTGACACAAGGTATGTTTGTTACACCTATTTTCAACGAAACAGACTTATTACTGAAACCACTTATCACTTTTTACACAAAAGTCAAGTTATATTTTTATAAGTTGCAACACTTGGTTTTTAACAATTCAACAGATCAAATTCTCAGTTTGTTACAAGAACACTTATGAAGATATGAAGAACACACTCAAGAACATGATTTTTCCGATGAGTTTTCCGATCACCTATAATTTTCCGAAACACGAAAATACACTAGATTTTCACTAAAAACCCGGTTTAAAGCATGAACAAACAATCTAACTTAGGTTTTTGATAAAAATCTTTAGCAAACAACAATAAAACAGCAGATTTATGAATATTTTTCCAGAATATATAATTTTTCAAGAACAAATTTTCAGAAAAACACACACAAAATA
This sequence comes from Helianthus tuberosus, assembly GCA_030545235.1. NCBI lineage: Eukaryota > Viridiplantae > Streptophyta > Magnoliopsida > Asterales > Asteraceae > Helianthus > Helianthus tuberosus. The sequence continues at coordinate 19,574 of JARYGA010033071.1, read as the reverse complement.
CTTGATAAAAACCGAACAAGTTTGATTTTAAACAAGGATAAGAGCCAATGCTCTGATACCACTTGTAGGTCCCGAAATCTGAGGATCGATAACGAACCGAATCACTTGTTTATAGTAAACACGGTTACGTGTGCGGAATCCACGTAACTATGCCAAATCAAACATATAAAGCAATAATAACAACGGATTAATCAATGAAACACACTCGATTGATTAACGGGATGAGAACCGATTACAAACTGATACAAACACAGTTCAGACAGAATTTCGGCAGAGTTTTGTTACTATGGTTATTATATCATCTCTGTGTTCAAATGAAACAGAGATGTTGTTTATATAGTCCCTGGGCCTAGATATCGACGAAACACAAAGTGTTCGGCGAAACTGAACATGGGCCAGTCATTGGGCTTGAAACAGCCCATTACATGACGAATCAAAGTGTGATTCGTCATGACCTTCAACGAAACAGAAGTATAGAACATTGGTCTGTTTCGTCATGATGTGTTCCGACGAAACAGACATGTTTCGTCGAGAGCTGCAACTGTTGTGATTGTTTCTGTTAACAGACAGCAACAACAGCAACATATAAACATAGTAATGACCAAACTACCCTTTAATGCAACATGCATTATTCATTATACTTTACATATCAAAAGAGACAAACAAGTTGTACACAAGTAGATAGGAGGATATCTGACTTGGTCAACATAACATACAGACTCGATAATTAATAAAAGACCATACAAAATACATCATTAAACAAGACTAGTCACAGACACTAAAAATGCATCAACAAAGTTGTGCTTTAAAGTTTGATTCTTTGTCGTGTATCTCCTGTTCTTGTCTCGGTTGCATACCCGTTCGGATTCCGCACTTGCAGGTGTGTTCGGTAACAAGGATAGGTGTTCTAGATCCTCCTCTAGTGGACCTACAACATCTTACCAAAAAAGTTATGTAATCTTTAATTTTAAAATTGTTTATGGTTAGATTATGAGGTGTTTATTATTAAAACTTATATTATTAATTCTTTTACGTCTATTATATATATATATATATATATATATATATATATATTATTTTTCCTATTTATGCGCCTTGCTTATCTTAGGCCCTCGCTTTATAGCTACTAACTATTAGCTACATGATCTTAAATGACATATATAATAGATTTTTTTTTTATTTTATATGTGGAATCTTATTTATTTTCAAAGCATAACATGTTTTTTTTATATTTTTTTCTCTATGTGCGTTTTTTTTAAAAAAACCCACGCTTTTTTTTGTGCCTTGTGCCTAGGCTCCGGGCGAGGCCGATGCGCCTCACCTGCACCTTGCGTCTTTGACAAGTTAAACCAACTGTAATCATCAACAAATAATTCTAATTCATGCTTGTCCACATCAAACTCATTAGAATTGTATAAGTGTTGGAACTTTTGAGATCGTTCATACTTGTACTGGATTAGTTTTATAGTTATTTGTACCTAATTTCATAGTTTAGGGGCTTATTTTGTAATTTCATGAAACTAGAAATCCTGACTTGGTGTAGTTAAGATTCCAGCAAATTTATAAATTTGCTGGCAAGTCAGGCACTATAAATAGCCCAAGCATTGTAACCTAGCCAAGCTTTTGGCTCTTTGGTGAATGAAGTGTTGTTTACATTAAATCTTGATATTGTGCTCAAATCTGTATTCCAAGGTGCTTTATTGATCTATATACTTGTTTGGATTCAATACAACACTTGTTGTATTCATCAATCCATTAGCTTCATCTTCATTCTTTATTGTTCTTAACTTTTTCATAGTTCAAACACTTAATCAATAGGTGTCTTGGACTAAAACAACCAACCACTGTGATCCGGATTGATATTGGGATCTACAATTTGGTATCAGAGCCTTAGTGCTCTTGGTTGTTGTGTTTTTGTTAAGATTTTTCAAAGTTTTGAAGGTTTTTCAAAGTTTCAAGGTTTTTCAAATTTTTGGACTTAAAATGGATTGATTTGGTGTGTTTAATCGATAGGTTGTTGTTAATATGTGATTAGGGAGTCATTTTGGACATTTTGATGCATCAAAACATGGTTTTTGAGTCGTTTTTTAGCGATTAAAGGGTTTTAGTTCGTGTTAAACCCTCTGGTTGGCGAAGATAAATTTGAAGATAGCGAAATTATTTTGAAGTCAGCGAACTTAATTTGAAGTCAGCGGAATTAATTTTGAAGAAAAATTTGAATACAGCGAAATTATTTTGAATGCAGCGAAATTATTTTGAACGCAGCGGAATTATTTTGAATGCAGCGGAATTATTTTGAACGCAGCGGAATTATTTTGAACACAGCGATATTATTTTGAATATAGCAAATTTAGTTTGAATACAGCAAAGTTAACTTGAATATCACAAAATTAACAGTTTCACCGATCAAACACAAGCGAAATTGTTAATTACCGGAGAAATAGCGTCATTGACCCTGTAGCGAATTTATCGAAGGCGACTTCGAGGACAGTGATAGAGAACCACAGCGTTTTCATCACGGTGATCGGCGAATTTAGCCAAACTAAAGTGTTTGTTAATTGTCTCAGCGAAATTAGCTATCTTCACTCGTGCAGGATCCATCATCTGTCCGGCGAAGTTATTGCATTGGCGAAGTTATCGGCGAAATTGTTCTGGTTCGCTTATTTCAGTCAGTTTTTCGGCGAAATTATCCTCTTTTCCAGCGAAATTGTTTTTCATTTATCTACTCAGCGAAATTAGCTTCTGATCCACAAACTCAAGTCAGGTCTTCGGCGTATTTGTGTGTGTTCCCAGCGAAATTGTTCTCAGAATCATCTTCCAGCGAAATTATTGTCTGATCAGCTTTCTTAAGTCAAAAACAAGTCAAGATGTCGTTGAATCAACTAAGTCCAATTGCTCAAGCTGAACTTGAGACCAGAACCACCACTAGACCACCAAAGTTGAAAGGAGGAGAAGATTTCGGTACTTGGAAGACTCGTATCCAATCGTTCTTCGAATACACAGACTACAATCTGTGGCTCTCGGTCACCGCTGGAACCCACATTCCAACGGTGGTTCGAGGAGATGCGATAGTCACTAACAATGACTCTACAACCTTCACTGATGAAGACAAGGCCCTAATCCAACGCGACCGCCGTGCACATGCCGCCTTAACCATGGCTCTATCAACTGATGACTGTAACATGTTTGAAAAATACAGAACTGCAAATGAACTCTGGCTCGCTTTGATCGAATATTACGAGGGAAACGAAGAGCTGATTGAGAGCAAAAGAATCTTGGTGCAGAAGCAATACGACCTGTTCTGTGGAATTCGTGGAGAAAGCCTTTCCGATCATATCAGTCGCTTTCGAAATATGATGACCAAGATGAAGAAAGCAGGAAATCGTATCACTAACCGTGCTGCCATAAAGAAGCTTTTGGACTCACTTACAAAGGAATGGAGCCTGAAGTGCATGATGATAAAAAGGGATTTCCTCAACAATCCAAATCCTGTCACTCTAACCGATTTGATCAACACTTTGAAGCATTTTGAAATGGATGTTAACAAACGAGAAATGAATACGACTGGTTACACCCCAAAGCCTGCTCAGACTTCTGCAGGATTGAAGAACGTGGCACTTCTTGCATCTGAAGGTGTCAGTCAACAAGCTTCAGACACGACTTACTTCAACGCTTCCGCAAGCGCATCAAACGCTCCACGGTCCAATGAAAAGACAATTGTGCTCGGTGACACTCAAGCTGAAGAGAATGCTGAAGCTAAGGAACAAGTTCACAAAGCACTCATGGCAAAAATCTCTAGCGAGTCTTTATCTTCATCGTCAAAACCCACCGAGAGACAAGCTATTGGAATCCCAAAAGGAGATGATGCTACCGACAAGGGTCTGAAGAGTATTCTCACTACCTCCGAGCCTGAGAAAGACAAGAAGGCTGAAGAAGCTGAGAAGGCCACAGAGTAGGTTCAGAAAGAAACAACTTCTGTGAAGGAAGAGAAAGCGAAAGCCTCAGTTGCGGCCATGAAAACCGAATCCTCAAAAGAAAAGGCAGACAAGGATTTGGTAAATAGCATTCCACACAAATTTAAAGTAAAGTTATGCACACAATCATGCATTGATGTCGTGGCACATTACAAGTCTCTTAATCTAGAATTTGAGAGACAGAAAGACAAAGCTTTAAAATTTAACAAAGAACTTAAACAGAACGAGGCCGCATATCAGAGAAAGTTGAATTCAACTTTAGCTGAAATGCAAACTCTAAAAGAATTTGTGTTTAGAAAAGATTTTATCACGATCTCACAGATAGACTAGAAAAAGCTTTGAACGAAAAGAATAAATTGCAACTTATCATAGACAAATGGAATGTCAGTCAAAAAGCCTTTACTGACATCAAAAATTGCCAACGACCAACGTATGTAAAAGACGGGATTGGGTATAAGGATAGGCAAGGAAATGAAAGAAAACTTTTCTTTCCACCACATAGCAAAAACTATGTGCCTATGCCAACTCCTCATCCCGGCAATGATCTCATTGATGAAAAGGTCTCTGTAGAACAAAGCGATTCTTTTGAAAACGAAACAACCGCTAACACTTCTAAAAGTAATGCAGATCCATTTGTTTGTAAAGAAGATGTGTGCGATAAGGATGAAGACTACGGCGGTTCAAAAATAGGAATAGGCTATTCAGGCGACAGTTATTCCACTGTTAACTGGTTCGCCTGGAACTGTGATAAGAGAAATAATATTTGGGATGACTGTAAGGGCCATGTGCCTACATTAAAGACCCGTGATCGTGAACATGTTATGTTTGAATGTCATGACTTAAATTCTGCATTTTGTGATGATAAAAATGTGTGTGAATCTCCTATATTTGTGCCAGAATTGAAAAAGAATAGCTTTGGAAAATTCCTCACAGAGGAAATTCCAGAATTTATTCCATCTCGAACAGGTATGACAGATTCAGAAAAGAAAGTCATTGAAGATCCCTGCAATGAACACTCAAGCATCGCTGTCTCAGAAGATGAAAAGGAGACTTCAAATCCTGAAGATGAGCAAAAATCAGAAACCTCAAGTGAAGATCAAACAACAGATGGTGAAAGCTTTGAATTCTCAAGTGAAAAAACAACGAAAACCTTAAGTGAAGATCAAACAACAAATGATGAAAGCTCCGAATGTTCAAATGTTGAAACAATCGAAGACCAAGACTTAGAAAGTTCAAGCGAAGATCAAAGCTGCAATGATTCAAGTTACGAAGCAAGTGAAGAGCAAAGCTCAAGTGAATATCAAACATCAGAAAGTTCATCAGATTCCGACAATGATGAAGAATATTCAGAAGATGAAAGTCGAGTTGACAAGAAAGTGAAGAAAGCAGAAAGCTCAAGACACTCATCACATACATCATCTTCCAACACCAAAAGACCCAGACGCAAACGATGTTTTCGCTGTGGTCATTTAGGACATACAGCGAAACATTGTAAAACCAAGAATTTTCCTAAACCAGAATATGATTTTGTCAAAAATTTCACATATCAGCTTGATTATCTTAAGAAATCAGTTAAAAATCTGGTTAATTCAACAGCTTATTTTTGGAAACAAAAAGAGAACATCGTGGCTCAAAACCACGATAGATTCAAAATGAAGCAAGTCTGGGTTCCTAAATCAATCTAATTTGTGTATATTCTTGTATTTCAGAATAAACTCCAGAAATGGCTTCGAATGCTCATGGAATACATTTGGCATGTCGAAAACGGATGTTCAAGACACATGACAGGCTTGAAGGAGCTTCTGAATAATTTTCGTTTTATTGATGGTGATTTCGTGTCTTTCGATGGAGACGAGAAGGGAAGAAAGATCGTTGGAATAGGAGAAAATGTCAACTATGTTCCAGAATTGTGCTACAATCTCATGAGTGTCTCACAAGTCTATGATAAAGGAATATCGGTGCTTTTCAACGACATGGAATGCTTGTTTCTCAAGCCTGAATATGTCGTTCCTGCAGAAATGATAATGCTTACTGCTCCCGGACAAAACAACACACACGTGCTCAACATGAAAAACGTCAAGACAAATGATAACCTGACCTGTTTGGTCTCAAAGGCTTCAGAATCGGAGTCACTGCTTTGGATACAAAATCAGAGCACACCACGGCCTACAGTTGTTATTCACAAGTTCTCTGGATATAAAATCAGTTGTTGGATTATGGAATCAACATCATTAAGACTCCTATATTCATCGACAATGAGGCATGTCTGGGAATTGTGAAGAATCCCATCCACCACTCCAGAACAAAGCATATTGAAATTCGAATTCACGCAATTCGAGATGCATACGAGAAGGGGTACATTCTAGTGGTGCCAATGGATACAACACAGCAACGAGCCGACATTTTCAAGAAAGCTTTTGATAAAATCCGTTTCAACCAGCTGGTAACCTGGTTGGATATGGTAAATTTCCTTGAATGGAAATGAATCTTGTGATCCAAAATGATTCGTAAATACTCTATCTTTTGTCAATATTAAAAAAAAACGTTTCTTGAGAGAAAAACAAGTATCGTGAAGCGTCGCCCACCAAAAACATTTTCTGACTTTTAAAATTTTATCCCACCAAAAACATTTTCTGACTTTTAAAATTTTATTTTCAGGCAACGGACTTTCGAAAATAAAGATTTTAGGGGGGATATTCCAGAAAATCCAATATTAGATGCTTGTGTCTGACTCCTGTTAGAGGAAATGATAGAAAATTGCTAACACTTTGTCACTTCTTGTAAAACAGAAAACAAAAAGAAATCGGGGTACCAAGCAACGATGTGTCGGTATATTCAGCAACACCGACGAGTAAACAGCTGTGAGGGAGCAAAACATAATGTCCACACAAGGATTCTGGCTTTTCTCAAGCATTACGCATCTTGTGGGTAACACGTTGCGGCATATGGCTTAATGGTCTTAAATCTTGCGTTGACAGATTGCCAAAGTCTGAGATTTCGGGTCTTTATATTGGTGTTTCATTCGGGGATATCATAGTCGTTCTTCTGCTGCATCCAGATACATGCTGACCTAGACGCTATGATATCTTTTCTTAATAAGTGCCTTAAAACAAACAAAAAAAAGGCCAAAAACCCTTTCATAATAAGTGCCAAAATTGGCCAAAACTTTAGATGGATTAGTTTGGTCTCTCTGCTGTACGAAAGTACTGACATGTTCACCAAACTATCTGTCTCAGCCCTCGGTAGTTCTCGGGATCTCTGCTGTACGAAAGTACTGACCTGATCTCCGCTCTATCGTTGAAGAGAATGAAACCAATATACTCACTCGTTATGAGGAACCTTTGCGCATACCTTGATCGCGGGGGTATGTCCTGATGTGGGACTCATGGGCGTAATGATTCTATTCTCAATAGCTTGTGTGGGGGCCATTGAAGACTTGTCAATATTACCAAAAAAACATGATAACAGCGCTCTCCGAAGGCATGTTGAAAGAAGGATGCATGGATTTAAGTGGACAAACATACTGGCAGTTTTTCTTGTGCCCTGATTAGTAAATATTAATAATAATAAATAAGAAATTGACAAATGTTGGCGATATGATCCTCTGCAGGTAAATCGACAAGCGTCGAAAGGATCAAGTATTTCGGCAAAAATGAATCCTCCCAAAGTCTGAAAAATGAAGTTTGAAGTCAACATGGCCCAATTTTTTCTTAAATATGTAAATATTACATGATTTATCAAGTTTTAAGCAAAATTGGGCACGTTTTTTTTTCGAGAAAGTTTGAAATTCACAAGCGAATTTAAACCTGTTTTTGAAATTGGTTTGAAAATCATATAATGGTGGCGAAATTAAGATGCCGACGAAATTATCTATTTCGCCAGGCATTCTAACCGCCTATATATCTCGATTAACCAACCTTATTTTCAAAATTTTCAAACATCTTCATCATTATCTCTCTCTAATTCCGTATAACCTTTCATAAACTCTCACAAGATTCATTTTTGCTCAAGATTATCAGGTAATCGTTGAGGCTTATCGACATTTGCATCCTCTGCACTCATCGACTTCGGTTAACAGTTTATCGACTGATGAAATCTCAGTGAGCAAGAAAACACCCCCAAAGAAACCGACGGATGAAGGGTCTTCCAGAGTTCCTCTTATAAGGCCAACAAGGATATCAAAGCCACCGATTGCTCCACAAAGGGTCTGTCCATTTCAAAAAAACTTTATGATAAGCTTGTGAAAGAAACTGGTCCATCTGCAGCCAAAGAAATCTGTCTTCTCAAGAACCAAGTCAATGACACAAACATCTTGAGAGAGAAATTAAAAGATCAGCGTAGGAAAAAAAAGAAATGAACGCTTATATGGCCAAGCAATCAAAATTCATAAGATTCCAACAGATGGGGATTGAAAAACTGTACATAATGATGAGGAGTATATGTGCCAAGATGGAAATAGAGCCTATGTTTTCCTTTGAGGAAGTTTTCGACTTTTGATGCCTTCGTAGAAGAAGAAACAACCAGAAAAGAGAAAGAAGCCGAGGCAAAGAAGAGGCGTCTGGAGTCAACCGAAAAGGTGACTGAAGGAGATGAAAGCGATGAAGAAGAAGTTGATAGGGATGAAATGCCTGCCAAATTCCTTGAGTGGGGACTGGAAGAGGAAGTCGTGTACGAGCAGGAAGATGGAAAAATTTTCTCCCCACAGCATCCCGAGTGGTTCAAGAAAGAAAGAGAAAAACTCCCTGATTTCTATCAGGTGATAACTGTCGAGAAGACTGAGGCCACCGACAAAATCATCAGCTGGATGTACAGTAATTTGAGGGGAATGTTTGTGGTTAAAAGACGAGGCGGCGTAATTCAGTATTTCCAGACTGGATTTGATCTCTTTACTCTTCCTAGGTGGGATCTGCGTGAGCTCGGCCGTCTGGATATTCTAAATCTAGAAGATAGAAGCATTGGCGGGGATTTTGAGCGCCTGATTGCAAAAGAATGTAACAAGGGTTTCCCGAATCACAGGCCACAACGTCTAAGACGGAGAGTGTCCAAAACAACGATAAATCCAGTGACTGGAAAAGGAAAGGTGACGTGGGTAATTAACCCTGTTAAGGTTGTCACAAGAATTAAGCTTCCTGAAGAAGTTCCAGTATCCCTCAACAATTTCAAGAAATGTTTCTATGATAGCAAAACTGGTGAAGCTGTAATCAGATCCAACGTGGATATCCGAATCCTGGATCCAATGGACGTGTTTATGTTTGGACTCTCCGATCTAAAGGTACTAAATGCAAGCCGCATAAACGTTGGAGCTGGAAATGCTAATCTTGAGGAGGCCATGCTATTTCAGCGAGCGGTAGATCGAGCCTGGAAGATAAAGAGAGAAATGCTGGATCTCGTAAACAAAATCGAGAAAAGAAAAGAATCTGAGGAAAATAAGAAGGAAGCAAGGAAGAAAAAGAAACATGAAAGAAAAGACCTCGGCTTCAACGACAGAGCCCACAACAACTTCCCAACCAACGTCATCACCTCTGGCCTCATCCACATATGAGGCCACTATGGAGGATCCGCCAACTAGTGAAGCTGTTACTACTCAAGAAACTCCAGTTGCACCAGTCGAGTCTCAAGCACCACCAGAAACGACAGGGCATGAAGACAATCCCAAAGAGCCTGAAAAGATAGCTACAGAGAATCCAGTGGAAACAACTGAAGAATGAGAAGACAAGTATGCAACGATCTAGGGGGGATATTGTTGGAACTTTTGAGATCGTTCATACTTGTACTGGATTAGTTTTATAGTTATTTGTAGCTAATTTCATAGTTTAGGGGCTTATTTTGTAATTTCATGAAACTAGAAATCCTGACTTGGTGTAGTTAAGATTCCAGCATAAATTTGCTGGCAAGTCAGGCACTATAAATACCCCAAGCATTGTAACCTAGCCAAGCTTTTGGCTCTTTGGTGAATGAAGTGTTGTTTACATTAAATCTTGATATTGTGCTCAAATCTGTATTCCAAGGTGCTTTATTGATCTATATACTTGTTTGGATTCAATACAACACTTGTTGTATTCATCAATCCATTAGCTTCATCTTCATTCTTTATTGTTCTTAACTTTTTCATAGTTCAAACACTTAATCAATAGGTGTCTTGGACTAAAACAACCAACCACTGTGATCCGGATTGATATTGGGATCTACAATAAGCTAAATACTGCCAATATCCACATGTAAATGTTATGCTTGTCCACATCAAACTCATTAGAATTGTTTAACAAATATGATTATATGACCACTCTGTTGGGGATCGACACGGGTCAAACACGAACACACACAACACATAACTCACAATTAAGAACACAAAGATTTATAGTGGTTCGGTCCGGTTCTGACCTACATCCACTCTCGGTAACTAGGAGTATTTGTATTAAGCTTTGGTACAAATATTACAGATACAATTCAATCTTATATATAAGGTTGAATGATAGAGGAAAGAGAAAGACAGGATCCGTGAAATCTGGATCACAGGGAAGATTGGATAACCCTGCTTCATTATCCTCTTATCCTGCTTTCTGACCTCAACTTGTCAAGTGGCTTCACACTCAACAATCTCCCACTTGAAGCTACGGAATAATCTTCACCTGTGCTTCAACTGTGCATCAGTGTTTCTATAAAAACTTTTGATCTTAGCACATTCCTAGTTACTGGGCCTTCTCTTCAATTACCCTGAGGGCCAGTTGAAGCTATGCAAAGCTTCAACTTCTCTAACGTGACAACCTTAGTCAACATGTCAGATGGATTTTCACTTCCTTTGATCTTCTTCAACTTCAGAGTGCCTTCACTAACTTGTTCTCTGTTGAAGTGATATCTCAGCTGTATGTGCTTTGTCTTCGAATGGAAGACAAGATTCTTTGCAAGGTGTATTGCACTTTGATTGTCACAAGATAGTGCACAATAAAATTTTTCCTTGCCAAGCTCTTTGAGAAAATTCTTCAACCATATAAGCTCTTTGCTTGCTCCAGCAACTACCATATACTCTGCTTCTGTGGTTGAAAGGGCAACACTTTTCTGCAGCCTGGACATCCAGCTTACTGCAGTGCCTCCCACTGTAAAGACATATCTGGTGGTGCTTTTGTAAGATTCTTTACAACCACCAAGGTCAGTATCCGCAAAACCCTTCAGAATAACATCTTTCCCCTTAAACTGTAATGCCACTTTTGAAGTCCCCTTCAAATACTTAGCAGCCATTTAACTGCTTCCCAATGTTCTCTCCCTGGATTGGACATAAACCGACTAACAACTCCCACTACATGAGCTATATCTGGTCTCGTGCATACCATTGCATACATGAGGCTACCAACTGCCGATGAATACAGAACTTTAGCCATTTCTGCTTTGTCTTCATCTGATCTGGGTGACTGAACTTTAGAAAGCTTAAAGTGACTTCCCAAAGGTATGCTTCGAATCTTGGCATCTTTAAGGCTGAATCTTTCTAACACTTTCTCAATGTACTTCTCTTGAGAGAGTGTCAAAGAACCATCTTCTTTGTTTCTGAAAATACTCATCCCGAGTATTTGGTTTGCAGCTCCCAAGTCTTTCATCTCAAACTCTTCAGACATCTGCTTCTTCAGCTTCTTTATCTCTATCATTTCAGAACCTGCAATCAACACATCATCCACATATAGTAGTAGAATGATATAAGAACCCTTAAACCTCTTGATGTAACAACAATGGTCATTGTCACATCTCTTGTATCCGACTCTTCCCGTGAAGTTATCAAACTTCAAATACCATTGTCTGGGCGCTTGTTTTGAGACCATACAAACTCTTCTTCAACTTACACACCAAGTTTTCTTTGCCTTTAACCTGAAAACCTTCTGGTTGTGTCATGTAGATATCTTCTTCTAGGTCACCATATAGAAAAGCTGTCTTGACATCTAGCTGCTCTAGATGCAAGCCTTCTGCTGCTACAATACTGAGAACAAGTCTGATAGTAGTCATCTTCACCATTGGAGAAAATATTTCATTGAAATCAATTCCCTCTTTCTGCTGAAATCCCTTGACCACTAATCTTGCTTTGTACCGTTTGGTACCATCATGTTCATCCTTGACCATGAAAACCCACTTGTTCTGAAGAGCCTTCTTCCCAGCTAGAAGCTTAGTTAAGTGCCAGGTCTTGTTCTTCTCAAGCGACTTCATCTCATCTTTCATTGCTAACTCCCACTACAATGAATCTTTCAACCCCATGGCTTCTGAGGCGGTGTTTGTTTTTTGGCCAGAAGTGCTTCTGGCCACTTATGTCTGCGTCGCGCAGACGTTTGATGTCTGCAGCTTGTTTGTTTTCCGGAAGCACTTCTCACCAAAAAGGTCTTCCCCACCTCTTCCCCAAGCAGACATGTCCCAACCTCTTCCAACTTCTTCTCTCTGCCAAAACAGACCTGCGTCACTTCATCCGCCGCCCACCCCTGCTCCGCCACCACCTCCACCCCCGACACCACCTCATCTGCCACCACCTCCATCCCCGACACCACCTCATCTGCCACCACCTCCACCCCCGACACCACCTCATCCGCCGCCCACCCCTGCTCCGCCACCACACCAGATCTTTCCCTCTTCTCCCTCATCTTGTGGAAACCCTAATCAGACCTAACCAGCCGCACCCCCTTGCTTCTCCTCCTTTCTCTCTCTGTTCGGTGACCAGAGCCAGTTGCCAGCTCCCCTTTTCTCCGGCGAGCCCCCCACCACTCCACCTCCTTTCTTCTCTCGACGAAACCCCCATACCCCCCCCCCACGTCACCTACAACCCCCCTCTTCGTTTGGCAGCGGCGACAAGTACGAGGTGGAAGTGAGAAGTCAGATGGTGGTGGTGAGTGTTAGGTGGTGGTGGTGGTGGTGGTTGTGACGGTGGTGGTGGTGTTGGTGGGTTTCCGGTGATGGTGGTGGTGGGTTTCCGGTGACGGTGGTGGCAGTGGGTGTTCGGTGGAGGAGGTGGAAGTGAGACGGTGGTGGTAAGTGTTAGGTGGTGGTGGTGGTTGCGACGGGGTGGTGGTGGTGGCTACGACGGGGTGGGTGGTGGCTGAAGTGGTGGTGGTTGGTTGTGGTGGTGGAGGTGGACGGTGGTTGTGGTGGTAGAGGGAGGCAGGGAGAGAGAGAGATCAGAGAGAGAGATGTTCAGTGTGTGTTGTGTGTGTGTTTAGTGTGTGAAGATGTTTTTATATATAAAAAAACAAACCCTCTTCTCCTTGCAGACTGCAGACATTTGGTCCACCTCTTCTCTTGCAGATGCCTGCAGATGTGGTCCGCAGACTGCAGACCTTTTCCCGCAGAAAAAACAAACAGCACCTGAGTAACACTGGGGTTCACCATTTTCTGTCAAAAGTATGTAATTGACGGATGGTGAATATATGTCTGGTGGTCTAATGACTCTGGAGGATCTTCTTGGTTGAAACTAAGGAGTTTCTGGGGATTCTGGAATTCGAGGAGCGACCTCTTCATCTTCTTCTACAGAATCATTACTAGAATCATCCCTTGAGCTCCAATGTCGATTGACTCATTCCCATTTTCTGGAATGTCGATTGAAGCTTCTTTTCTTGTTTTACCACTTTCAAATTCAACATAGTCTTTCTGAACTTCTGGTCCTTTGGTGTTTCTGTCTTTATACAATTCGTTTTCATTGAAGACGACATTCTTGCTTCTGATTACTTTTCTGCCTTCATTATCCCAAAGCCTGTAACCCATTTGTTCTGACCCATAACCAATGAATGTGAACTTCTTAGATTTTGAGTCTAACTTATCCCTGTCACCAACTTCTAACAAATCGTAAGCATTAACACCAAAGACTCGTAAGTGTTCGAGAATTACCTCCTTTCCTTGCCACATTTCTTCAGGCAACTTGAAATCTAAGGGACCAGTTGGTGAACGGTTGATCAAGTAGGCTACAGTGTTAACTGCATCGGCCCAGAATGTCTTGGGCATCCCGGCATTTAGCCTCATGCTTCTAGCCCTCTCATTTAGAGTTCTATCCATTCTCTCAGCTACACCATTCTGCTGAGGAGTTCCGGGAACTGTCCCGATCATCTTTATCCCTTCCTTGGCGCAATAGTCAGTGAACTGCTTGCTTATGTGTACACCACCATTATCAGACTTTAAGCACTTTGCCTTCAAGTTGGTTTCATTTTCAACAGCAGATTTCCATATCTTAAAAGCATCAAATATGGCAGGTTTATGCTTAAGAAAATATAATGTTACCTTGCATGTTGAATCATCGATGAAAGTAACATAATATCTCGAGCCACCTAGAGATAAAACTGAGGTTGGTCCATATACATCCGAGTGAACAAGCACTAACTTCTGAGCTTTCGGTGTCCTCCCTGTCTTCACAAAAGTAACCCTCTTTTGTTTTCCAAGAACACAAGGTTCACGGAATTCAGTTTCCACTTTCTTCAAGTCTGGAAACTTACCTTTCTAAGCCAACATCTTTACTCCCTTCTCGCTCATGTGTCCGAGTTGGTTGTGCCATAAATTTGATGGACTCGGACCGGTGGTCATTGCATGAACACCTTCAGCAGAAACTTCTACCATGTATAGAGTACCTTGCTTCTTTCCTTTGGCAATCACTAAATTGCCTTTGATCACTTTCCATTGTCCACCCCCAAAGTGAACATTAAACCCTTCATCATCCAGTTTACCAACTGAAATCAACTTTCTCCTCAGGTTAGGAATAACCCTGACATTTTTCAACGTCCATATAGTTCCTAATGAGGTCTTCAAGTCTACATCTCCAATACCTGTGATATCAAGCATTTGATCACCTGCTAAATGAACTTTACCAAGTTACTTGTTCGTATATTCTTGACCATATCTAGGCATGAGATAGCATGGAAAGAAGCACCTGAATCCATAATCCAAGATTCAACTGAATCTTCAACAGAACAGATGAGAACATCACCTAATTCTTCCGAGGATACATTGCTTACTTCTTTCTTTGAAGTGGGTTTTGTACATTGGCTTCTATAGTGACCTTTTTCTTTGCAATTCCAACATGCAACGTCTTTTCTATTCTTTGACTGTCCCCTCTTTCTGGACTTGGACCTGCCTCGACTATGTCCTCTTTCGTTTCTTCTTCCTCTACTTTCTGTATGCAATAAAGAACTAGAATTAGAAGTCACACCATTGCTTCTCCATCTGATATCTTCGTTTACTAACAAGTCACGAATACTATCGAAAGTGAGGTTGGTAGTGCCAAATGCACTACTAACAGCTGTGACTGTGCCTGACCAACTGTCGGGCAACGATGATAAAAGGAGTAGCGCTTGTACTTCATCTTCAAACTTTATTTCAACTGAGGCTAAACGAGAGATAATCGAGTTAAACTCATTTATGTGAGCAGTAACCGACATGCCTTCCTTCATCTTGGTGTTAACCAATTGTCGGATGTAAGCAACACTATTCGCCAAAGAAAACCTAACCACGCCCAAAGCTTGTCTATCCAACAACTTCCATTCTTCATCATACATGTCATCTGATGTTCACCCAACATAGGCAAATGCAAAATTTTCTGATACAATAAATCTTCAATTTGCATTTTCCAAAATCCATAATCACTTCCATCGAACTTATCAATCTTGATTTTACTATATTCTGCCATTTAAAAAAAATTACCAAATTCCTACTATCCAAACGGGTTTGTACTGCTAAGTGGTAATTTATACGAGTGAAAGCAATAATCAGAAACAAATAACTTATCTGTTTCAAGCTTTAATTGGCAAGGGACAAGTATTGATCGATAATGAGATCTTGTTCAAAGTTGAGGGACCTTTCTGATAAAATTGAGAAATTCAATTTTCATCAGAAATAAAGATGAGGGGTCTTTCTGATAAAATTGAGGAATTTAATTTTCATCAGAAATAAAGATGAGGGGTCTTTCTGATCAATTTGAGAAATTCAATTTCCCCACCAGAAATAAAAATTGAGGGGCCTTTCTGATCAAATTGAAAACTTCAATTTCTCCACCAGAAATAAAAGTTGAGAGGCCTTTCTGATCAAATTGAAAACTTCAATTTCTTCACCAGAATAAAAGCACGAACGTGCTTCTTCTTTTACTCCACCTGCTCGATCTCCCTAGAGAAAAAAGTAGGCGACGGGTCCGTCGGAACCCTAGACAGTCGCGACGGCGGAGGCGATGCCGGTGGCGATTCTGATGGCGACGGTGACGGTAGTTCTGGCGGCGGTCTCTGATCAGAAACCCGGCGGCTGGTGTATTGTTTCTGGTCTTCAATTGGAAACCCTAGCTTCGCGATGAAGAGAGCGGCAGCGGCAGCGGCTGACGAGCGGTGGAGGCTGACGAGCCTCTCTAATCAGAACCCTAGTTCCGATATCACAGGTCAGTATCTTCTTCCTCCTTCTACACCTCTGTGTTCGTGTTCGACAACAAGAGCCTGTGCTCTAATACCACTTGTTGGGGATCGACACGGGTCAAACACGAACACACACAACACAGAACTCACAATTAAGAACACAAAGATTTATAGTGGTTCGGTCCGGTTCTGACCTACATCCACTCTCGGTAACTAGGAGTATTTGTATTAAGCTTTGGTACAAAGATTACAGATACAATACAATCTTATATATAAGATTGAATGATAGAGGAAAGAGAAAGACAGGATCCGTAAAATATGGATCACAAGAAAGATTGGATAACCCTGCTTCATTATCCTCTTATCGTGCTTTCTGACCTCAACTTGTCAAGTGGCTTCACACTCAAAACACAACCCACTTATCTCATTTCTCGTCATATAGTACAAAATTTCGAGGCTTTAGTTCGGCTTTGTTACATAATTGTCTAATGGCCTATTTTGACGTTCACCTAAATCCAACACATATAAGTTTCACAATAACATTACATTATAATAAGTTTCTATACAAACATATTACTTCCGATGTTTCCTTATGATTTATACTCTACTTTTATCATATAAGGGGTCGTTAAGTTTTTTAGATCATAGATAACTTTACTCCTAAATGACCCATTTTGACTCGATAAGAAAACACCCTTTATAAACCATTTATTTACCATCAAATGAATATCCAACTCTCCCTTTAACACTTTAAACATATTCTATTAGGTATAAGCAATAAACCAACAAATTGAATTTAACTCAACACACTACAAATATATTACTTGGATCAACACATGAAACTAATAAGCTTTTAGATCATTTGCACAGTTGTTTTAAGATCACGTTTTTTGACCCCCTACAGCCCATTCTTGTTCTACAAAAATGTTGAAAGTAGACTCGAATAGCTTTTCAACAAAACAGAGACACCTAAATTCGAATAGCAGAAAACCTTTCTATCAAAAAAAAAAAAAAAAAAAAAAACCTATAAAGGATTTAGACAATCCGTTTTCCACCGCTGGTTCCTACTTATGAAAACTAAATTGATCAATGTTTTAGTGGGTCAAATCCCACTAAAACCTCCTCTAATCCCTCCTGATAAACCTCCTGATCCTTCATTCAATTCATACACAAATGGTGGTATGATGTAGCCTTTTCTAGTAGGCAAACACTCCAAGAATTTGAGAAGGGGAAACAAGAACTTGGGGCAATTTTATGTATATTTCTCGAAGCAAAATTACATCAATTTAAATATGCACTGGATTAGAGCACATGATACCCATGATCCTTATTCCTAGGAGACATGCATGCAACTACCTACCATGCTCCCACTACTATCATGCATAACTTGGCTGGTAGCTTGTGACTTCTTTTGGGCCTGGAACTGGGCTCGTGCACTTCCTGGACTGCTTCAGTGATGCCCTCTACTGGGCCAGCTACACCTGGCTCATAGTGGGCCGTATCATCCCCCTCCCCTTGAAACTTAACATTGCCCTCAATGTCAATAAACTCAGGAAACTCCTCATGCAGGTCTTTGATATCTTCCCATGTAGCTGCTTCTAAAGGCATTTTTTCCCACTTGACCAATACTTGGTGACTGTTATTAAGTTGACGACGGTCCATGACAAATTCTGGCAGAGATGCAATTTCCATGTCCGGATATATATCCGTGAGATCACCCGTTGGATTGGCGGCATTACCGTAGCTGGGTTTGAGAAGTGAGACATGGAAAACCGGATGTATTTTTGCACCGGTTGGAAGTTCCAACTTGTAAGCCACATTACCAATACGTTGGACAATCTTGTAAGGCCCATAATACCGACGAGTGAGTTTTTGGTTTGACCGCTGATGAACCGAAGCTTGTCGGTGCTTGTGTAGTCGAAGGAAAACATAGTCACCCACTACAAATTCTTTATCGATTCTTTTCTTGTTAGCTTGTTTGAGCATACGTGCCTCTGCGACTGCGAGCGAAGCTTTCAAGGAGGTTAAAATATTCTGATGAAGGGTTAAAGAAGCTTCGATAGATCCCGATTTGGCGGAGCCTGGTACGTAATCATGGATGGTTGTGACTTCCCGGCCATAAAGAGCCTGAAACGGAGACATGTTGATAGCGGAATGCGGTTCGTATTGTAAGAAAACTCAGCCAAGTAAAGATATCGTTCCCAAGTTTTTGGTGCATCCGCCACAAATGCTCGTAAATACATTTCTAAACCGTGGTTCACAACCTCCGTTTGACCGTCCGTTTGCGGATGGTAAGCACTAGAGTGTAACAACTTAGTGCCCATTCGCTTGAACAACTCGCGCCAAAATTTGCTCACGAATATCGAATCACGATCCGAGACGATTGTCTTTGGCAACCCGTGTAAACGATAAATTTATTTCATAAAAGTGGATGCCAATGAGACTGTCGTATAAGTTGTAGGTAAAGCAATGAAGTGAGCGAATTTGGATAAACGGTCGACTATGACCCAAATAGTGGTTTTACCCCTTGAACTCGGTAAACCCGTAATGAAGTCCATAGAGATGTCGACCCAAGGATGTTCGGGAGTGGGCAAGGGCTGTAACAGGCCACATGGTTTATGATTAGGAGTTTTAATGGTTTGGCAAACGTGGCAATTTTTGACGAAAGTAGCGACGTGTTTTTTTAATCCGAGCCAAGTGAATGAAGAAGCAAGTCGCTTGGTTGTTGGATTGACACCGGAATGACCGCCCAAAAAGGAAGAGTGAAACTCCTCGATAAGGCGAACCCGTAAGTCCGAAATAGGCGGAACAAGTAACTTGCCATGAAGATACATCAAACCGTCACGAAAAACATGGTGAGGAAACCCATGTGGATCCTGTTGAACTTTCTGAACCAATTGGCTGCCCACTTTATCAGAGACATAGTACGAACGAAGTTCGGCTAACCACGTAGCCGTTGGGTATGAAATGGACAACAAGGATGGAATGTCCATTCGGCTAAGAGCGTCGGCTACCGTATTTTCTTTGCCGGGTTTGAAATGAATTTCGAAATCGAACCCCATAAGTTTGGTGAGCCATTTCTGTTGTTCGGGTGTTTGGATGGTTTGGGATAAAATGTGTTTAAGGCTATGGTGGTCGGTATAGATTCGGAAACGATGACCCAGAAGATATTGACGCCATTTTTTTACGGACTCGGTAATGGCGTATAATTCTTTCGTGTAAGTGGACTGAGATTGCATGGTCGAACATAATTTTT
>JARYGA010033070.1:0-47934 GCA_030545235.1 Helianthus tuberosus | reverse complement strand
ATTGTTGCTTGTAGATGAATCGTCTTCTGAATTTCCAGCAAACGCGAACATGTCGCTAAACGGGTTCATGAAAATATCATCCATCGTGAATGTTCCTGCAAAATCAACAAACACTTAGAAAATTTTTAGGTTTTGAAGAATCAGCAGTTTAAGCGAAATTACTTGAAGTGAAATCACTTCAAGCGAAATCAACAAGTAAACTTTTCAAGCGAAACTGAACAATTGAAGCGAAATCTCCTATTTCGCTTGAACTTTCAAGCGAAATTGTTAACCTGAAACAGTTAGTTCAAGCGAAATCCAAGAAACCTATTTCGCTTGAACTTGTCAAGCGAAATTGTCTAATACAAGTCCAACGATTCAAGCGAAATCCAACAAATCTATTTCGCTTGAACTTTTTCAAGCGAAATCGATCTTTTACTTCGAACTCTTTCAAGCGAAAACTGGTTTTTAGGTTGTTTTTATCATTTTTAGTCCGACATAGATCATGAGTCTGAGTTAATAAAAAGGATGGTCGATCAGGTGTTAGATAAGGATGAGGAGTCCGAGTCAATGTCCGAGTCCAGGAGTTCGAGTTCGTCTGTCAGGAGTTCAAAGTCGTCGGGAAAACGGGTGTATAGTAAAGAATTTTTGTTGTCAAAATCCAATTTGAATGACGAAACATTTGAAGTGGCATACACTTTGAATGATTCTGACAAATTATATTTTGATAAAGAATTTCCAATAAGAGGTGTTAAAATTGAAATGATTAAAAAGGTTTTCAAGTTGACAGAAATTAATATTTCTGAAATAAAAGATGAAAATTTTTCTACAAAACCTAGACTTTACACCTCAAGAATAAAACAAAAATTAAACAAGAAAATGGGTTACAGTTCTGGTTCAGGTTATCAAAAGAAACCAAACCATAACGGTAATTTCAAAAAGAAAGGATTGGGTTTTATTCCACCAGAAAATTATAAAAATGAGAAAATTTATAAAAATACAAAATTTGTGTCAGGAACTTCTGCTGAGGATGAAAAGAATAGCTCATTCTGGAGACAGTTAAATCAGGAATTTCTTGCTGAAAAGAAGAAAACTGAAGCTCATCAGAGAAAAGAGAATAGAACCTGTTACAGGTGTCAAGAAGTTGGTCACATAGCTTGGAACTGTCCTAAAGCAACCAACATAAAACAGGGAGTTTCAGAAAAATTCAAAGAAATAGTTGTTGATAAAACCGAACCACCAACTGAAAAATTTAAAGTGTTTAAAAATTCTACATATGAAGTTGGTGAGTGTTCAAAAAGATTTTACAAGAAAAGGGGAAATCTTGACAACCAAACTTGGGTTGTTAAGAAATCAGATGTAAAATCTGGCGATGAATCTGATTCCACAAAATCAGAAGAGCCACAAGTTGCTAAAAATGGTGAAAACTCAGTTCCGCCTTTGGAAGATGTTCATTTTCCACCATTGCGGACTGAGAATTTTAAATCAAAGGTTGGAAAGGTTGAGATCTCGAATCAATTCTATTCTGAGAAGAAAGAATTTGATGTCGAGAAAGCATTTAGTGGGAATATTAAAAAGATTTTTGGAAAAATGGTTGAAGGAAAAGTGAAAGGGGTAAAAGATTTTTATGAAACAAAGAAGGCTACTTATACCCCGAGTGAAAAAGATGAAGAGGTGGTCACACCCAAGGAAGGTCAGGCTTATTTGTTTGAAAAACCTGACTTGCCGGAACTCCCGAGTTGGTAATTGGGGAGTAGGAATCGGCATCTTTCTTGAGGAATTCACGTCTGTGATATTTCGACTTACAAGTGGTAAATCAGGGACATTAAGTTGTACTTGATTTTCTACAAGTGATATTGTTGTAAAAATCTAAAATTTGTTATATTTTTTCTAATGGTTGAGAAAACAATGTGATGAACCCCTAACCTATAAGTGGTAAAATCAACAAAACTTATTTTCTGGAAAAATCATTTTGGTTAAAACAAACTTAAGTGTTTTGAAATCATAATAAGAAAATAGTTTGTTGAAAGGGGGAGTTCTGATTGTTTATGCCAAGTGGATGGCGAATTGAAGTAATTCGATATCAGTTGTCAATTTTCTTGTACAGTTGGTTTTCAAATTTCCTTTAAATGTGTTTGAATTTTAGGGGGAGTAAGAATTTTCAGAAAATCCAAAAACATTAGAAAATTTGAAACAGACAAAAACATGATAAAATACAAAATGAGTTTTGTTGTCAGAAAAGAGGAAATGATAGTACATCAGTAGACAGTTACAGTATGCTAAAGAAATGTAATGTTTAAATAGCGTTAAACGGTCTCACTGATGATATGCCGATAGGTTTTTACACATTTAGTAAGCTTTTTCGGGATATAAACTTAAATTCAAACTTGCTTATTTCGTGGGGAACACTACTTGGATATATAGGTAACCCCTGAAATTTCGTTTGAAGGATCCCTCTTTCTGAGATACTAGGTCTTTATGCTCAGTGATATCTAGGGTATTATCCCGGGACTTCTGATTTTGCGGAAGCAATGGCCTAGTCCCCGGAGAATACTTTACGCTTGTGTTGGACCGTTTTAGGACCTCGAAAAGTCAGTAAAGAGTGTTCATCTTCAAATACGAAGGCGGAATCAACGTAAAAGAAGTCATAACAGCTATGTTCCTTTTAATCTATCTTTTCTGATTGATTTTCATGCTTTTACAATGTATTCTGAGACAAATCCGGCAGCACCTTCCCTTACACACACATACAAGTCTCTTTTAAATGAACAACACACTAACCTATATATAGACCCTAGGATTTCGCTTGAACAAGACAAGAAAACTTCAAGCGAAATCATATCAAGTTGATTTCGCTTCAACATGATATGAGATGCTTTCAAGCGAAATCTTATTTGCTGATTTCGCTTGAACTGCTTTTTGAAACTTTCAAGCGAAATACTTAACTAAATCATGATCTAAACCTAGTTTCGACCCTGTTGTGTGTTCATTCAACCTATCTAGACACAAGACTTGATTAAGACGTAATCAGCAGACATTTAACGCACCAACAGCTTGCTTGAAATAAAAGTCTGCCCTCAGCATAAAAAATGATGAAACATTGAAAAAATATGCTAATCATGTGCTGTTGTAAAAAAGATCCTCTAAAGGGGACCCACCAAAAGTCGAAACCGTCATCTCTCTGCTGAACGGAAATTCTGACCTGAGCTCTCACGGTCTTCGCATTTAACCCTTTACAGATATCATCTGTGGTATACTCACCTGTAAGACTGAATATTGGGATCTGGATACGGGAGTATATTCAAGAGGTGGGACACATGAATGAGTTTAAGTCCTTAATACACCTAATTCATACCCTGAATCAGTTGAACTTTGTGTGAAAATTTAAGTGGATCAGTATATCGGCAATCTAAGTGAATTGTTTAATTCTTAATGTGTAACTAAGCTCAACGGTACTTGTGACTTGTCAAAAACTAATATGATCCTCTTACACAAACTCACAAAAATATTGTCTGTAAATATTTCTTTATTGCATCTCATTCTATTCAAAAATACAAAAAGATTTTAGTGTGTGTTAGAATAAATTTTGAAAAATCCAAAAAGATTTTAGACAACTGATGTTGGAGAGCTGATTTTCAAAATTCCAAGTGCTAAACATGATGAGCATGTGATGAGGGGGAGCTTGTGTTTAAATGAGAAAAGGTTTTGAATATTTACTTACAAGTGGTTCATCAGTTATTAACATTGTTAAATCATTCTAGTTAAATTTGAAAGGGAGTCTGGTTATATAAATTTGTCAAATGTTAAATTTGTGAAATTTATTGTGAGGTAGAGGATGTGCAGGATAACCTGGATTCTGAAGTCTGAGTATAGAGCAAGGTCACAATCCTGATCCTGTGAAAGCCTGATTGAGATCAACATCCGAGGGTAGATTGTTCGAGGGGAGTTTTTTGATACTGAAGAAAAAGATAAAGTTTGAGGATGCCTACACTGTCAGATATTTCAAAGAGATATCAGACTGATAAAGACTAAAGACGTTGAAGACTCGACATTTAAGACTCGTCAACATCCGAGGGGGAGTCTGTTGGTGCATACGTCTGTCGACTTCGTCTTGTATCGAGTCTTGCATTTTTTAGAGCACGAAGATCGAGAAATCAAGTCAAATGGCTAATTCCGCTTGGAATTGCTAATTCCGCTTGAGTGCTAATTCCGCATGAAGATGGAATTCTGTTTGAGCATGTATTTCCGTTTGAACTATTAATTTCGTTTGAACGAGTAATTCCGCTTGAGTCATGTTCAAGCGGAATTAGAATGTCTATAAATAGGTGTCAGTTCGTTTCATTTCAAACGGAATTAGGTTGAGGTTTTTCCGACGGCGAAGCTCTATCGAAGTGTCTACAGATTTGTAATTGTTCATATATCAATCAAAAGACAGTTATAAGTGAATATCTTGCTGAATTACACACAATATGTCTGTTTCCGCCTTTCATATTGTGTAGAACGCCTCTGATTGACTCGTTTCGGGTCCGTACACAATCCTACACCCACACCCATGAGGCCAGGGTGGCCCATAGTGGTGACTATGTCTTCCAGCCGGAAGCCTGGTACAAATTTGCTAGGTTTGAGTCTTCCTACACCGTCACACATATCAGTGGCCTTGCAAACCATTGGTGATCTTTTCCTCGTTTACTATCATACCGGGACTTTCATACATACATTGAATACAAAGGTTTATACATACTCACGAACACATGAACTCGCTCAACTTTTGTTGATATTTTTAAACTACATGTATTTCAGGGAACTAAGGGATCTGGCAGGTGTATGCATGTGTCTTCAATCTGCGTTTGAATAAAGGACGTCATCCATGGTCATAGAGTTTAGGAGGTGTATCCTATTCCTGGACGGGATACATGTTCCAAAACTTGGTTTTTAATTAACGTCTTTTGTTGAGTCTTTGTGAACTCATTTAAACAAGTCATGGTTTGTAACTTAAATTTGGTGTCGATGTTTTCAGACAAGTATGTTGTGATATTTTCTGAACTTCATTAATGGGTAAACATCTCATGTTTTTATCATATAGCGTTGTTATGATTGAATGCTATGGTATTAAGAAGTCACACCAATAACCACGCTTTCTCAAAAGTCAGGGTGTGACAGCTTGGTATCAGAGCTTTGATCGTAGCGAACTAGGATTCTTTCTCGAGTCTAGACTACGATCATTAGGGCTCTCACGAAAACATTTTTACATTGCATACACCAAATGTCCAGATCCAGAAAACAAATATTTTTACAAATAAAAGACACAAAATACATTTCAAAGAATTCGTTTTTGGTGCAGTCCGAGAGACTGGGGAGTTAGTCTGTGAGACTAGTTGGGTAGTCAGTCTGAGAGACCGGGGAGTTAGTCTGAGAGACTAGCTGGGTAATTCAGTCTGAGAGACTGGGGAGTTGGTCTGAGAGACAGGGAGGTTTAGCCTGAGAGGTTGGGTAGTTCAGTTTGAGAAACTAGGAAGGTTTTAGTCTGAGAGACTAGGAGGTTCAGTCTGGGAGACTGGGTGGGATAGTCTGGGGAAGACTAGGATGATTACATGCTTACATTGTTATGACTTACATGCTTATTTGATGATTATTGATATACGTGCATATGTATGATTGTTTTGTCACAGAAACTATGTCATCTTCTTCTGAGAGTGGAGTATCTGATACATTAGACCCTATGGCCATAGTCTCAGATGATGAGATAGCCACAGACCCTGAGGTTTTCACTTCAGACACTACGAGCAGCGACGATGATGACTTTCAGCCATTTGCTTTACCAGAGTTTGGAGATGATATACCACTAGCTGATGGTCTTCCTGACGGGGATCTACTTCTTGTTCAGATCCCTGCTCCTTTTCCTCTCGCTACATTTCCTCTTGAGGATCTGCCACTTGATGTTATGTCTGACGACGACATCGATCTTTTTATCGAGGGTCCCCCCTGAGGATGCCCAGGATGGTAGGGCTCCAGTTGATGATGATGTCTCTATTCCGCTTGCAGAGATTCCAGTCGATGATGACGTTGTTGTTTCCCTTGTCGAGATTCCAGTCGCTGATATCATTGTTGTTCTCTTGGTCGAGATTCCTGCTGTTGAGATCTCATCTGACCATTCCGGTCCTGACTCATTCGAGTCCGTATCATCTACTACTTTACATGCACGGGGCGTGCATCATTATCCCACTGACACTGATTCCGACACAGCGATGTCTGCTGCACCTATCTTTCCACACGACTTTGACCCAGATCATGAGATTGAGTTTGTACCTGACGAGCCACCTTTTGAGGCACCTGTCATTCCTGACGATCAGCTCTTTGATATACCCGCTGATCTTAAGTATGCTCCAGCTGACCCTGAGCCTGTGATTGCACCTGAGCCTATACCGGCACACGATCCTTTACCTGAGCACGATCCAGTACCTATCGACGTACCAGTTGTTGCACCACCTTTGCCTGACCCGATCCCTGTACTTGTTGATCGCGCTCCTTTTGCTACCCATATAGATCCCAGATATGCACACACCCACAATGGGTGGATCAAGGATGACGACGACTATCCTCCTTTTGTTAGACCCGTCACTCCCCCACCTGCACCTGTACATGCACCCATTGATATCGCTCAGTTTCACCCACATGAGTCAGACATTCACCGCACAGATCTACCGGTCACCTTTCTTCAGGATATCCCTCCTCCTCGTCCAGGGGAAGGACCATCGAGTCAGCAGCCCAGTACCATACCTTCTGTGTCAGCAGCCAATCATTTCATGCCACAGTTTACACACACTGCTCCTTTTTCTGCACCCACAGGCGAGCCACTGATTTGGTTTCCGCCCAACGTGATGCCTATATCTGATCCATACCATCCCTTCCACATTGGATGCTGGAGGGATGATCTGCTTTTGTCACTACAGCTCCAGCAGGAGATGCTGTGTAGGAGAGTCATGGAGTTAGAGAGGATCCCGCGTCCTCCGCCTTGTCATTATCAGTCACCATTCGCGACACCACCAGCTCCTCTCCTACCGTACCCTGATTTTGATGTCCGTTTCCTCACTATGGAGCAACAGATTGCTTACCTGCTGCGTATTGTTCATGCTCTTGAGGAGGATTTGGCGCATTTGCGCAGGTTACTTTTCGTTCCTCCTCTTCCTCCCCCATCAGCTTAGAGGTTTTTGTTTTTGATGCAGATAGCATACTTTTGATGAGAGTGCAGCTATTGAGCCAGATTGCACAGCTTTTTGAAGACCACAGTGTGACTTTTGACTTTTGACTGATGTAGTTGTTAGACGATTCGGACAAGGGTGATGTGACCCTTAGTCTCTTTTGATGTATGACATATTGTGAAACATGTAAAACTGTACTGGTGGTCTTGATATATGATAGCTCAATCGCAACATTCTCATTACATACATTGTTGGATTACTTGTTTGTGTTATGACATGGGATGTTATGTGTATACTTATGTTGATGAATTACATGCGCGTATTACATACTTACTATACTTATTATGACCTGATCAACTCAATCTTCTTATTGAAGATGCCTCCACGAAGAAAAACTCGATTGCCCACTACTGAGGCCGAATTACAAGAAAGAATCTCCCGAGCAATAGCAGATTATGAGGCCTCACGCGCCGAAACTAGCGGGGGTACCTCGAGGAACAACCCACCACATGGTAATGTTTAAGTCGCTTGGGACACATTACATTACCCTTGGATATTCCGTGTGCGTTTGCTAATGCTTCCTGTGAATAACGTTACTTGTACAGGTTGTACCTTTAAGCAGTTTTTAGACTGTAAACCGCTGAATTTTGATGACACCGGGGGTGCTGTGGCTTTTGTTCGATGGACGGAGAAGACCGATTCAGTGATAAGAATGAGCAAATGCGCACCAAAACAACAAGTCACCTACATCTCCAGATTGTTCATAGATGGAGCGCTTTCGTGGTGGAATCTCCAAGTCCAAACTCTGGTAGAGGCAGCAGCATACGCTCTGACTTGGAACGAGCTGAAGGAGCTCATGCATAAAAAGTATTGCTCCAGGGCCGAAATTCAAAAGTTAGAAACTGAATTCTGGAACCTCAAGATGGACGGCCCGAAGATCGCCGAATATGTGCAGAGATTTCGCGATCTATCTCACGTGGTACCATACATGGTCAGTCTGGAATTCAAACACGTTGAGCGTTTCATTTGGGGGTTGGAACCTCAGATTATGAGTATGGTAACATCGTCAAAGCCTGCAACAATTACTGAGGCTATTGATTTTAGTGTATCACTGACTGAAGAAGCTATCAGGTTAAACAAGTTTTCGATCTCTGACCAGAAAAAGAAGGAGACTCACGTTGAGTCATCCGGTGAGAACAAACGGAAGTTCTCCAACTTTAAGAAAGGTACCAGCAGTTCGAAGAAGAAGGATGTGACAAGCGCACCGGCCAAGGCCAAAGGAAAGGGGTATATGGGCACCTTGCCCAAATGTGATGCGTGTCAGTTGCATCACAATGGACGATGCCGGGCTGGAAAATGTGAATCATGTGGAAGAGTTGGTCACACGAAAGAAACATGCTGGGTCGGTACTGGTCGTGGTGGTCAAAGGGGTTTTGGTAACAACAACCGTGGTGGTAATGGGAATGGAAACTGCCTGCAAGGAAATAATGGAGGCAATGGAAACCGTGGTAATCATACTGGGAGTGGGAATCGCAACCAAAAAAACAATCAGGGTAATGGAAATGGAAATGGTCGAGGACCAGGTTGTTTTAATTGTGGAGACATGGGGCATTTCAAGCGAGAGTGCCTGAAACTCAATCAAACACAAGGAAGAGTTTTCAATATCGGGGCGAGGGAAGCACGCCAAGATCCAAATGTAGTTACTGGTACGTTCCCTATCAACCAATGCTTTATATCTGTACTATTTGATACCGGTGCCGATTATAGTTTCGTATCGCTAGAATTTAAGAATATACTTGGGTTGGTAGCCAGTAAGCTAGATATCCCATATTCGATAGAACTAGCAAATGGAAAGCTAGTTGAGGCAAATGAAGTCATCAGAGGTTGCGTGATAGAACTGGGAGAACACGAGTTTACACTGGATCTACTGCCAGTCGAGTTGGGAAGCTTTGACGTGGTAGTAGGGATGGATTGGTTGTCAAGCAACAGAGCCGAGATTGTATGTCATGAGAAGATCATACGCATTCCAATGGCGGATGAAGAAACAATTGTGGTACATGGAGAGAAGCGCGATACGCCTCTAAGGATCATTAGTTGCTTGAAGGCTAGAAAATGTTTGAAGAAGGGATGTGTTGCCTTCTTGGCACACATTGTGGATAAGGAAGCCGCTGAACCGAAACTAGAAGATATTCCAGTCGTGAAGGAGTATCCTGAAGTCTTTCCAGAAGACTTGCCAGGATTGCCGCCGCAAAGGCAAGTCGAGTTTCACATTGACTTAGTTCCAGGCGCCGCGCCTGTAGCTAAGGCACCTTATCGACTTGCACCTTTGGAAATGCAGGAGTTGTCAACGCAACTTCAGGAATTGTTAGACAAGGGATTTATCAGACCAAGCTTCTCGCCTTGGGAAGCTCCAGTTTTGTTCGTTAAAAAGAAGGATGGTAGTTTCCGCATGTGTATCGACTACCGCGAGCTGAACAAGTTGACTATCAAGAATAGATATCCCTTGCCAAGGATCGATGACCTGTTCGATCAACTACAAGGTTCGAGTTTTTACTCCTAGATCGACCTTCGATCAGGCTATCACCAGTTGAGGATTCAAGAGGAAATTATTCCAAAGATGGCCTTTAGGACTCGATATGGACATTACGAGTTCCTGGTTATGCCATTTGGTTTGACAAACGCGCCAGCTGTATTCAGGGATTTGATGAACAGAGTTTGTAAGCCATACCTCGATAAGTTTGTGATTGTGTTTATTGACGATATTTTGATTTATTCAAAGACGAAAGAAGAGCACGAGCAGCACCTAAGAGCTATTTTGGAGCTGCTTAAGAAAGAGAAGCTGTACGCAAAGTTCTCGAAGTGCGAGTTCCGGTTGCGTGAAGTCCAGTTTCTTGGTCACGTGGTTAACAGAAATGGAATTCTTGTGGATCCCACAAAGATCGAGGCGATCAAGAATTGGGAGACTCCGAAGACGCCAACCGAGATTCTACAGTTCCTAGGTTTAGCAGGATATTATCGCAGGTTCATTGAGGATTTTTCAAAAATCTCTCAACCGTTGACCTCCCTCACACAAAAAGACAAGAAGTTTGAATGGGGAGACAAGCAAGCAGAAGCATTTCAGTTGTTAAAGAACAAGCTTTGTGACGCACCGATCTTATCACTACCCGAAGGCACTGACGACTTCGTGGTATATTGCGACGCCTCGCGTCAAGGTTTGGGCTGTGTGTTGATGCAATGACAGAAGGTCATAGCCTACGCTTCGCGCCAGCTGAAGGTTCACGAGAAAAATTACACCACGCATGATTTGGAATTGGGCGCGGTGGTGTTTGCTTTGAAGATCTGGCAACATTACTTATATGGTACGCGATGCACAATCTATACTGATCACAAGAGCCTACATCACATTTTTGATCAAAAAGAGCTTAACATGAGACAGAGACGCTGGGTTGAGCTGTTAAATGATTATGATTGTGAGATCAAGTATCACCCAGGGAAGGCGAATGTGGTCGCCGATGCCCTGAGTCGGAAAGATATGATCAAGCCCCTAAGGGTTAGAGCCTTGGAAATGATCATTCAAACGAACCTCTCATTGCGCATTCATGCCGCGCAGAGAGAACCTCTTAAGGAAAGGAATATTGAGAATGAATATATCCATGGGATGGAAAAGCAGTTAGTACCCAATGATGAAGGAACGTTGTGCTTCATGAAACGAATTTGGGTTCCTCTCTTCGGTGGTCCGAGAGAGGTAATTTTTGATGAGGCTCACAAATCACGGTACTCGATCCATCCTGGATCGGATAAGATGTACCAAGATCTAAAGGATTTCTATTGGTGGCCGAGAATGAAAGGCGATGTTGCGATATATGTTGGCAAATGTTTAACTTGCGCCAAGGTGAAGACCGAATACAAGAAGCCTTCAGGCCTCCAACAACAACCAGAAATACCCAAGTGGAAATGGGAACAGATTTCAATGGACTTCATAACGAAGTTACCAAAAACACCCAGAGGTCATGATATGATTTGGGTAATCGTAGACCGTCTGACGAAATCTGCACACTTTTTGGCAATCAAGGAGAAAAACAACACTAGCAACCTAGCTGAGCTATACCTGAGAGAGATTGTTGCACGACATGGAGTGGCTCTCTCAATTATTTCTGATAGAGACGGAAGGTTCGTGTCAAGAATTTGGCAATCCTTCCAAGAAGCATTTGGTTCTCAGTTAAATCTGAGTACTGCCTTTCATCCGCAGACAGACGGACAGAGTGAACTAACGATTCAAACGTTGGAAGACATGTTACGAGCTTGCGTAATGGATTTGGGTGGTAGTTGGGACACTCACTTACCCTTGGTAGAATTTTCATACAACAACAGTTACCATGCAAGCATATAAGCCGCACCGTTTGAAGCTCTCTATGGACGCAAGTGTCGATCACCGCTATTGTGGGCAGACGCGGGTGATAGACAGCTTGTTGGTCCCGAATTGGTCCAGGAGACGACAGACAAGATTACACAGATCCGAGAGCGCATCAAAGCGGCTCGTGATCGACAAAAGAGTTATGTGGACCGAAGAAGGAAACCTCTGGAGTTTGAGGTGGGAGATATGGTTTTGTTAAAGGTTTCACCCTGGAAGGGTGTACCACGCTTTGGGAAGCGTGGGAAGTTGAACCCAAGATACATTGGACCATTCAAGACCCTGGAAAGGATTGGTCTGGTAGCTTACAAGTTGGATTTACCCGCTGAACTAAATGGCGTTCATGATACATTCCATGTATCAAATTTGAAAAAGAGTCCAACTCAAGAAACAGTGGTCATTCCTGCCGACGAAGTTCATATTGACGACACACTCCACTTTACTGAAGAACCTGTTGAGGTTACTGATTGGAAGGTTAACAAGACGCGACGGAGTAGTGTCAAACTCGTCAAGGTTCATTGGAACGCGCGACATGGCCCAGAATTCACTTGGGAGCGTGAAGATCGTATGAAGGCCAAATACCCACATTTGTTCCCCAAGACCCCTGCATCTAGTAGCAGAACTAAAATTTCGGGACGAAATTTTCTTAACAGGGGGAGAATGTGACAGCCCACATAATTACAGGTATCCGTACAATTAATTAATATTAATTTGTGTTTAATGACTGTGCTTAATTACAACTGATGACGTAAACTGCTTTCTGATTTCTGTATCATACATACATGTGTATCACATTTCATATTGTCACATCATTTATTGCATATAAACTTTAGTGACATAAACGATGCACAAAGCACGGTTAGCACAGTTAGCGGATAACTCAGAAACATGCTGACAATGTCAGTACATAGACAGACAATGTATTGAGACCCTGTAAGGGCCAGAGACAAGGTACTACACTAGTATGGTGTGTAGGGAAGTAAGGATCACAAAACTGCATCACTAGGTGATAGTATAAGTGCAGGAAAGTGCCTAAAACCCACTAAAAGTGCAGAATTCTGCATTAATCAGCAAAAAAGCAGCATTTTAACATGCTAGTAACATGCAAAAATATGGCAAAATGGTCCTGTATGCTTTCCTAAGTGTCGGGAATTAAAAGTGTCACAAAAGGATACTTAATGAGCATTAAACGGAATAACTTGACACTTTAACGAACCGGTATCTAGCCGAACAACCGGACATTACCCGGAACACCAAAATATTGCTAGAAGCATTGTCTTATTATTTTTGAACTAGTTATGGTTCCCGAACACCCTAACATACTACATAATGCAAGATACACATAAAACACTAGACTTTACACTTAACACCCTAGCTAATTACCTACTTACCATCAAGTTACAATTAACCCCCTCCCCCTTTGATATTTACGGCCCAAGATGTGGCCCCACCTCAAGATTGCATAATCCTTCCTAAATCTCACTTAAATCTTCTCTTGGATTTGATAGATTATGTTTGTACTTCTTAAGACATAATAACCATTGGGTAATAGGGATTAGAGGATTATAAGTAACCTACATCTTCACAACACCATCACCCTCATACTCTCTTCCTCTCCCTCTCTCGGTCGTAAGTAACCCCACCACCACCACCATTTTTTATCACCATCCAACCAATCCAAGGTCATCTCAAGGTGCAACAAGGTGTTTAAGGAAGTGTGGAACTCTTGGATCTTGAAGGACCACTCACACAAGCTTTTATCCACTCCATCTTCACACTTGTTTCTTCCCTAGCCCTTGAGCTAGTTGTAAGCTTCTCATAACCCTTGTTTACTTCCATTTTTGATTGGTTAAAAGATATATTATGATTCAAACCACAAGAACATTAAAAGACATAATCTTGAATCTTGAAACATAAGCTTACATATGGTGATATCTTGGATGAAATGATGTTGTTTAGTGTATGTATAATGCTTGCTTGTTGATTTCTTGAGATGATGATGTTAATCATCACATGAAGCTTGCTAGATGGTGATTAAACACATAGTCTAGCAAGTAAGAGGATGATTTTGGGACAACATAGGATGATCATCTTCTTGTATGAACATGAACTTGATGAATAAAGAGATTTCTTGTAAAATAATGAACAAAGTAACCTAGTAATCTTATAAATCTAAGATGTATGAATGATTTGTCTAAAAGAACCAAGTTTAAAAAAGTGATTTTTGAAAGATCATGGTTTTTACTAAACTTGCACTATTTTTAGTGATAAAACAAGTGTAGAAATGCTAGAGAAACAAGAAGAGGTTATAAATAAACATTTTTGTAAAACATGTTTACAAGTTGTAAACATCTAAAACTTCCAAGAATGAGGTTTATCAAGAAGTAAATATATTTTGGAGGATAACTAAACCCACTAAACACTTTACCAAGTTACTACACGTTTTTGTGAAGGATCAAGTTCATGTTGTTATGTAAAGTGTATAGTTTTTGCACTTGGTAAGTATAATATTGTTTAGAGTTGATTGTTGATTATTGCGTGTTGATTTTGAAAAGAAAATGATATGCTAAATAGCATGGACACCTCCATTTTCAAAGGAAACTATGGCGAAATTTTCCAAAAATGCAAACACTTAGAAAATATTTTCTAGACAAGTATTTATAAGTATGTTTTAAACTATGTTTTTCAACATAAACTTTGCCATAAATTTTGTTACAAAAATACAAGTATTGGAGGTTGGTTTTTGTAAATAAAAATAGATAAATATATATTTAGAATATATATTTTATATTAAAGAAACTTGTGTGAATATTTGTATACTTTGTGGAATAGTTATATTATTTTAGGGTAAAATAATATAACTTACAAATACCAAGAAGTTACAACTCCAAAATAATACCAAAAATTACAAGGAATAAATATTTAAGTTACACACTTGATATTGTGAAACCGAACGCAAAAACGTAACTTATGAAATATTCTAGAAAATACTCCTACAAATATATTTTTGGTAAATATTATTTTGGAAACAAGAGGTGAAAATATGATTTTTGAACATATTACAAAGTGATATCATATTTTGACAAGGAGAAAAATATATTTTCCTAGTACATTTAGAAGATATATGATTTTTTGCGGAAAAATATATATTTTCATGGAATAAATTATTTCGACAAATAAGTTATATATATTTTCTAAGTGAGACTTAAAAATATATTATCCAAGACTACAAATATACATGTATGAAATACCCCCATCCTTGGGAAGAAAATACGGAAAGAAATACTTGAGAAGTATTGTTACAAAATACTGATTAAACAATTATTCCAAAAATAAATATAATTTAAAGTTAAAATAATTATTATCTTAACAAGTAATTATAACTTGGAATAATATTGGGAACATAAGAAACGCAACTAAAAAACATTAAACTCTAAGCCAAGGCACAGCCCGTTCGTCTAATAGACATTAGTATACTGTAGGTAGTCGTGTTTGCTGCGGAGACTTGAGTTGCTAGTTCTGAAGACGCAATACTGTGAGTTCATGTCCCCCTTTTCTTTAAACTGTTTTGTTTATTTACTTCGGGGGTGAAATACATGTTACAAAGGATTACTTACAATACAATTGGTATGGTTTGCCTAGGAAAGAACCATAGATCATGTGATTGGGTAGGCGTATACTTGAGGCCATCAATCCTCTTGTAGGACCGAGGGGCATGAGTGATAGATCTATTTGGGTGTAGCGAGCCCACACCCATGAGGCCAGGGTGGCCCATAGTGGTGACTATGTCTTCCAGCCGGAAGCCCGGTACAAATTTGCTAGGTTTGAGTCTTCCTACACCATCACACATATCAGTGGCCTTGCAAACCATTGGTGATCTTTTCCTCGTTTGCTATCATACCGGGACTTTCATACATACATTGAATACAAAGGTTTATACATACTCACGAACACATGAACTCGCTCAACTTTTGTTGATATTTTTAAACTACATGTATTTCAGGGAACTAAGGGATCTGGCAGGTGTATGCATGTGTCTTCAAGCTGTGTTTGAATATAGGACGTCATCCATGGTCGTAGAGTTTAGGAGGTGTATCCTATTCCTGGACGGGATACATGTTCCTAAACTTGGTTTTTAATTAACGTCTTTTGTTGAGTCTTTGTGAACTCATTTAAACAAGTCATGGTTTGTAACTTAAATTTGGTGTCGATGTTTTCAGAAAAAGTATGTTGTGATATTTTCTAAACTTCATTAATGGGTAAACATCTCATGTTTTTATCATATAGCGTTGTTATGATTGAATGCTATGGTATTAAGAAGTCACACCAATAACCACGCTTCCGCAAAAGTCAGGGTGTGACACGCCATGTCTGCAAAATAAATATAATCAAGACAAAACAAGCAGACAATCAGTGATAACAAACTATTTTTGGTATTTTTAATTTTTTTAATAATTTTTTTAAGTAAATTTTTTTCGAAAAAGAAAGAATAGCCGTATAGCATTTCATTCGCGGCTAATTCTGAAACAAATGGGTTACCTTTTTACAAATGCTAAGTGATAGTTAAACTCGCCCGAATGGAGATTCAGTACGGGCGAGCTTAAACCACTTGTACACGCAAGTAAACCCAAAGACAAGTAACTACGACTAAAACTATCCTAAAGCTTGACTAAACACGACACAAAGACACTAAACGGACTCAATGTACACTACCCCCTCGGCACTTTAATTGTCCGCAATTAAAATGAGTGCCTAAACAATGACATTGAAGTCCAAGCTTGCATAAAAATCATTTGCTTTTTAGTTGATTTAAAACAAATTTAGCTTCGAAAACTTCCGCCTAGTTAAAGGAGGTTTGTTACCGTTACAAAAATTTAGTTTTAAAGCGCAAGATTGAAACTTCAATTGCCAATGTACCATAACAATTCAAGCAAAACATTCAACACCCCAAACCAATACTAGCCGCACCCATTAGCAAGCTCGAAATTAAGTCTCGTTACTCCCAAACCAAACCAACCCATCCGCAACTTGCTTTGGACTAAAAACAGCTTACACTTAAAAGGAAAAATCAACATGTCTTGACTTTTACATAACTCAAGCATAAACCACGCTGAATCAATGAACCAAAACGCATCCACTGGCACCCATGTTTCCAAAACCAAATCAACCTAGCTGACCTGACTTTGCGAACAAAACTACATAGCCTCACGGTTGAGCTAACAACCTTAAAAACTGACACAAACAATACTCCAACCCGACATACGGACCAACTCGACGAACACAAACCTTCTGACTGACATAACTGACTCGACACCCTACGGACCTACAAATATACCCTAATCAGCAGACACAAAAGATAAAGTGCACGTAAACATACCTGAGTCGCCAATTTTGCAAGAAAAACTTAAGTTTTTTTCGTGACGGGGGTATCCTGAATCTGAGCGATATAGCGGGTAGATGATGAAAACTTCTTATGGGTTTTGTTTTGTGAAAATAACCGATCACACAGGTGAAATTATAGGCAAAACTGGTGGATTATTGGTGGTTTAATGGAGGGGATAGGGTGGTTCGGCGGTTAGGTATTAGAGAAAAGAGGGTTTTGTTTGATTTGGGGAAGAGAGATGAAAAAGTGCTTTAAACCGACATGGGGTGTGGTCGCGTCGTGCCACAGATAAACGTAGAGGCCGTGGCGTAGCACCACGGCAAGGTTCAGGTAAAAGGTTCACTTAGCAGGGTCGAGTAACGCGACGGGTCTCACTTTTCATGCTGGCGCGACGCCACGGCTCGGGTCAAACTGGTTGGTCACGCTACGCCACAGTCAAGTATATTTGTGGTGGCGTGACGTGAGAGCAGTTTTTTCACAGAAAGATGCGTAACTTTTTCAGTTGTAGGACTTAGAAAAAATTCTAACTTTTTCCAAACCTTCCCCAAACCATCCCAAATTTTTCTAAGTGTTGGGACTTTCCTGGAATGTTGTTTTCTTCACAAATTCAGCTCTTCAAGGATACGTTTCCTGCAAAATTTCTCAAACACACAAAACACAAACACGAAAAATTACGAAAAACAACGAAATTTACAACCGGTACATACTCTACATTTGGGAATTCATCCCAAAACACTAATTGGCGGCTTTGGATGGGATTTCAAGAGGAGTTTCCTCCCTCTCGTCCTTGTTTATCGCTCCTCCAATGTAATGTTTCAAACGATGGCCGTTCACCTTCCAACTACGGCCATCCGTCTCATCCATGATTTCCACCGCTCCATGCGAGAACACATAGTGAACCATATAAGGTCCCGACCACTTGGACTTCAACTTACCCCAAATAACTTCAATCGTGAGTTGTAAAGAAGTACTTTGTCACCTTTGCTAAACTCCTTCACTTTCCTCAACTTTCTATCATGTAGAAACTTTGTTTTCTCTTTGATTCCCAACGATCGAGCATACGCCGCATCCCTCAACTCCTCTAACTCATGGATTTGAAAGAACCGCTTCCTAGCGGCTTCGGTCATGTCTAAATTAACGGTTTTCAATGCCCAAAGTGCTCTATGCTCTAACTCTACGGGAAGGTGACAGGTTTTTCCGTAGACGATCATGAAAGGTGTGGTTCCTAAGGGCGTCTTGTAGGCGGTTCTAAATGTCCAGAATGCATCGTCTAGCTTGTCGGACCAATCCTTCCTATTCTTACCCACTGTTTTCTCTAAGATTCGTTTGATACCACGATTCGCATTCTCCACTTGTCCACTTGTTTGTGGATGATATGCGGTAGACAAACGATGAGTGACTCCGTAGCGTGCAAGCAATTTCTCCACCAATGCATTGCAAAAGTGAGTGCCACAGTCACTAATTAAGGAACTTCAAAACTACTCGGGCTTCATTTGTGGGAAGAGCTTGAGCCTCAACCCATTTGGACACGTAGTCGATTGCCACGAGTATGTAACGATTTCCTTTGGAGTTTGGGAAGGGTCCCATGAAATCGATGCCCCAAACGTCAAAAACCTCTACTACTTGTATGGGGTTTTGAGGTATCTCATCTTTGGCGGAAATATTGCCGGTTCGTTGACACGCATCACATGTCTTTACGAATTCAACGGCATCTCTAAGTACGGTAGGCCAATAAAAACCACAATCAAATACCTTTTTAGCAGTGGCATGTGCTCCATGGTGTCCTCCCGTGAGGCCCTCATGCACATGTTTAATGATGTTCCACTCCTCCTCTCTTGAAACACAACGTCTAAGGATCCTATCTCCCCCTATCCTAAAAAGAAAAGGATCATCCCACACGTACTTTCTCAATTCACTAATGAATTTCCTACGTTGTTGTGTGGTCATCCCTCTCAAAATATTTCCACTGGAAAGATAGTTTGCTAAGTCACAAAACCATGGCAACCCTTCTTTCTCGGCCTCAACAAACTCTATAGACTCGTGAGGGAACGTGTCTCCAATCTCCTCTTCATGAATCACTTCTCTCTTGGGGTCCTCTAGACGCGATAGATGATCGGCCGCTACATTCTCGGCCCCTCTCTTGTCCCTAATCTCAATATCGAATTCACTAAGCAAAAGAATCCACCGAATGAGTCGGGGTTTGGCGTCTTTCTTTTGAAAAAGAAAACGCAACGCGGAGTGATCGGTGAAGACAATAGTCTTGGATAGTGTCACACCCCGACCACGTAAAACAATAAATCGCGGCAGAAACGTCGGGGAGTGTTGTAACAGAATCATTGTTTCATAACACATGGATTGAAGTTTTGTTTTATTGAATTAAAAGTATTGCATTACATTGAAATTTGAAAACAAAACATGAACAAATAGACTTTCATTGTTATTAAGCCACTAAGGCCTCGTCCATTCCTATGTGATCATGCATCAATATCATCATCAAACATCACCAACTATGGTACCTAAAACACATGTGAAAATACGTCAGCATAAAAATGCCGGCGAGTACATAGGTTTTATGTGAGTGTCAGATTCATGGCTCGTTTATGTTTTGAAATAACTTGAACAACTTTGTTAATTGATAATTAGAAAACTAAGTTTTGCAAAATGTTTATATTGTAAATTGAAATAACCAAGTCAAAACAGATAAATTAAAGTTTATAAAACCTCGATGCCATGAATCTTAACTCAAAACATTTGATTAAGTAAACCCAAATTGTAAATTATTTTTGAAATAAAACTCGAATGTTTTATATTGTTAGAAAAATCTTGTAATATAACTTTGTTTTGATAACCTTGCCCAAGTGATCTAGATAACGCAACGATATATAATGTGTTAAAAGCACTTATATATAGGAAGTACCAGCGGCGTATCCACCATGATTTTAACACACTACACCGGCCCCGTTACCTATCCACCATAGAAGTCTTGAATAACAACCAAGCAAAGCTAGAGGAATCACGGAAATCAAACGGCACCTAATATAGGTAACTATATTAATAACCAGACCTAAACCGGAAGATCGGATAGGATGATGTTTCGTAATCCAAATGAGTGTTGGAACTCATACGATATGGTTTAACAAAGCCTATATACTAAATCGAAACCTAACCTAAGTGCTTACGACCCATTACGACCCGTTTAGGTAGCTTACGCTACTTTAACGCGTCGTTCGCGTAAAACGCGTTCGGAACGCCTAACTAGTCCTATGACAAGTATTAAATGCCTTAACATGTTTAAATATGTTGCATAATCATTTAAGTGACAAAAGTTTGAGTTACATATGCTTAAATACCAATTATGCATGAAAAGGGCATTTTGGTTATTTTACCTAAGGCATATAGACAACCTATCATACAACTAATTAAACTAAGTGACCATAAGGTATAACCTTGGAAGGTTATTCCCTATACAACTATGGTCACTAAACATGCTTGGTCGGATCCTAATGATCGACCAAACGGGTCGGGTTTGAAAGCCTAAGCGGTTGTTTAGACCGCTTATCTTACGACCCTATATAAGCACTAAACCTAAAGTGACGAGTTAAACATGTTAAAACATGTGTAACGAAGTTTGAAAACAAGTTTGATATCAAAATAAACGGTTTTGATACGCAAGAATAGTTTGGTTACAAAATACGCATAAACGCGTATTTTGACTAAAACTATGACTCATCACTAAGCCTAAATAACGTGGTAATAAGTAGGTATAGTCACAAAGGACTATGACCATCGTGATTACACTCACGTTGCGAAGTTCAAACGAACTTCGTGTTGACCAAACACTTGTCAAAGCAGAAAGTCAAACACTGTTTGACTTTCGCTAGAAAAACGATAAAAGCACGAAAGAATACTTACAAAGGGTCCAAGCTTGAAGATTTGAACTCAAAATTTCTCAGGTATGAAGCCTCACAAGGAGGGCTTCAACTTAGAGAAGAAGATTGAGATCAAATATGGGTTTTGGAATGAAATTGGGTTGGGTATTTATAGGAAATCCACAACCGTTAGGAACGTTCCTCGATAAACAAGCTTCGATCTGGACCTTACACATAAGGCACATGGTTTTGGAATACTAGGGGTGCCCAAAACCATCACACGGTATTGAGAAAAGTTACACAAAAGACCCCCAAGTTCAACCTGGTTGTCAAAATGAAATTTCTGCCCAGATGAGGTTGTGGAGTTGCACCACGGCAAAGCCATGTGGTGGTGGCGCAGCGCCACCATGTGCCAGCTCCCAGAAAGTTTCAATAATTGACAGGTTTGGTCCCTGCAACACTTTTGATCCATTTTCGATGCGTTTAAACCCCGTTAACCCTATTTCAAGGCTCTAAAATGAAGTTAAAGTATAGGTAACTTGAAATATGCTCAAAAACATCTCAGATGTCAGTTCGTTTGGTCGTACGGTTGCGTTGTTCGGTTAATTACGACGAAACACGAACGGGCGCGAAAAACGATCTAAATTACACGACGAATGGAATTTTATCACGCCAATCACTAAAATAAAATATTTTAATGATTATATAAATTTTTGGATGCCCGGATATATTCAGAACGTAAGATTTGCGCGAAAATGCAAACTTATGCACTTTTTGACGCTTTTAGTCCCTATTGATCAAAAAGTTTATTTCTTGCACGCCAAACACGTCAAAGCCTATTTCTAAGCTATGTAAAGGATATTTAGAGCATATTTAACTTATGATCAAGTTCCGGAATGTTCGTTACAGTACGAATCGGTATACTTTCGCAGTTTGCCGAAATTAGTCCCTGTGATCGAATAAACTTGATTTCGGCATACCAAACCCTCCAAAACTTATTTCTAAGTTACGTAAAGGTTATTTAAGGTATGTTAAGCCTATGTCACTATTTCGGAGTGTTTGTTGCATTAAATTGGTTATATTTACGCATCAGTTCGCGTATAACCTTCCAAAAAGCGATTTAAAGCTCGGAATCGAACAAGAATTGATATGTGCACATGATACACATATTTATACAAATCCCAAGTATGAAACACAATATTTCATTGATTTGGTATTTGTTTGATGGTTGCTGAGGCACAGGTGTCACCGTCTCCCCTACTTTAGGAAATTTCGTCCGGAAATTTATTCGTAGGAGTCTGTTTGTGACTTTGTGTTAAATAACCATTAAAAATATGCAAGGCATAATCCTGTCATTTCCCTCAACGGACATTCTTCAGAAACGAAAATGAACAGACGGAGTCATTTTCAACGGGTGCTTCATCAGAAACGGAAATGAAGGAATAATCAAAAGGATATTCATTTCCCTCAACGGACATTCTTCAGAAACGAAAATGAACGGACAAAGTCATTTTCAAAGGGTGCTTCATCAGAAACGGAAATGAATAGAATAATCAAAAGGATATTCATTTCCCTCAACGGACATTATTCAGAAACGAAAATGAACGGACGGAGTCATTTTCAACGGGTGCTTCATCAAAAATGGAAATGAATAGAATTAACTCAAAAGGATATTCATTTCCCACAACGGACATTCTTCAGAAACGAAAATGAACCGACGGAGTCATTTTCAACGGGTGCTTCATCAGAAATGGAAACGAATAGAATTAACTCTAGACACATGACAAAACTTGTTGTGGTTTCTGTGCACTAAATTCCATAATTATGTATGCATCCATAATTACGTAATTCCTTGCATAGTAATCACAGTTTGTTTTATAATGTGAAAGGGATGGAATTTGAACAAGCTTGAGACAACTTTGATTGGGTCAGCACATAAACACATAAGCATATAATTGTTTCCTTGGTTATTAATTTGTTATCAGTTTGTTATTAATTGTTATTAACTTGTTATTGATTTGAACATGGGTATTCAAGGTATACCAGGAACCCAGTCGATGGACTTCAACGTCCTCAAGAATCTATCAAAAAAGATAGGATGATCTTCCAAAAATTCGATTTTTGATTAGAAGGAATCATAACATTTGTATTAAGGTACACAAGGAAATCCAATCTGTGGATTTCATTTGGCACTTTAAACATCTTCAAGAATCTATCTATGAAGATAGGAAAATCTTAATAGGAATTCGGCTTTGTCCTTATTGAATCGTAATGTACATATTAAATCATACAAAGAATTCAATTAAGGGATCCGATGAACGATATTTATCCACAAGGATCTAATTATGAGGATAGAAAGATCCTATATGGATTTTGGAATTTGCGTAACGAGAGGTGTTTCGAAACCTTGCACTAGACGTGCTCAAGTCGATACACAAAGTAGAAAGTTCATGAGGTTGAGGTGCTAGATATGCCAAGGCGACATATGAAGCAGAATTTGGGGGTCGGGTACTACGTATGTTAAGTCAATCATACGAGTAGGGTTGACTTGGGGTTGGTTTGGACCACCTTGGCTTGGGTTGAATCGACTAGCATTTGCCAGGTGACCGAGTCGTCCATATGATGCACACAGACGACACTGCAGGTAAGCTCGGTGAGGTGCATTACACTTGTTGCACATCGGCACAGTACCGGCATAAGGTTTCCTTGCAGGAGGTTGAGCAGCAGCAGGATTCCAACAGCTTTGTTATGGATAGCAAAGCAGCACATGTTAACCAAATGTCCCCATCGTCCACAGTGGGTACATTTGAAACAAGGTATTTGATTCGGATGATGACGGTTGTATTGATTGCACCAAGAAGCGGTTCCCTTATACGGCTTCATCCCTGAGGCGAGTCATGGTGATAGCTAAATCAACGGTCCTCTGGAGTACGACGCCTATTCGCTGGGCAATTGCAGCACCTGGTTCGGACATTTGAGTGTTGTTGCGATGAAGAGGTATCTTGAAGATACTGGAAGGCATGGGAGGAAGCAAGCGAGATGTTATCAGATAATCAAAACAGGATGACAACGCATAAAAACTGCGATCATTTGTTTGTTACCTAAGGCAAACAAATGAGACGAGGACTAATCAAAGTAAGCGGGTCATATTAATGTATCGCGAAGACATGCTTTAGCCTATAAGTGGAAACTCACCCCAGGAGTTCCCAGGTAAGAGTGACTGGTCCGATTATATGGATTTGTACGAACACTCTAGCCTTAGATAGAAAGCTCAGAGTACAGGCATCCATCCTTCCAGATTGCATGTGTTCACATTATAAGACCCAATCTTGAAGAGATTTTGAAAACTTTGAAGGTTCAAAACCTTATAATAAATCATCCTAGAACAGATGATTAGTTTTCAAAGCAGGTTCGAAATTTGTGTTCTTGTTGTGGTTGTCACCTAAGGATAAATGACGGTACTGTTTTAAGATCTAAACACAAGAATCTTGTCTTAGGGGCCTAGGAAGGTTATAGACTAGGTCAAAGCATTACTAATAACCTAATTCCCTATAACCATGAGCTCTGATACCAACTTTTCTGTCACACCCCGACCGCGTAAAACAACAAATCGCGGCGGAAACGTTGGGGAGTGTTGTAACAGAATCATTGTTTCATAACACATGGATTGAAGTTTTGTTTTTTTGAATTAAAAGTATTGCATTACATTGAAATTTGGAAACAAAACATGAACAAATAGACTTTCATTGTTATTAAGTCACTAAGGCCTCGTCCGTTCCTATGTGATCATGCATCAATATCATCATCAAACATCACCAACTATGGTACCTGAAACACATGTGAAAATACGTCAGCATAAAAATGCGGCCGAGTACATAGGTTTTATGTGAGTGTCAGATTCATGGCTCGTTTATGTTTTGAAATAACTTGAACAACTTTGTTAATTGATAATTAGAAAACCAAGTTTTGCAAAACAGATTAATTAAAGTTTATAAAACCTCGATGCCATGAATCTTAACTCAAAACATTTGATTAAGTAAACCCAAATTGTAAATCGTTTTTGAAATAAAACTAGAATGTTTTATATTGTTAGAAAAATCTTGTAATATAACTTTGCTTTCATAACCTTGCCCAAGTGATCTAGATAATGCAACGATATATAATGTGTTAAGCACTTATATATAGGAAGTACCAGCGGCGTATCCACCATGCTTTTAACACATTACACCGGCCCCGTTACCTAATCACTTCCCTAACCCAACGGTTGAAACAGTTTCAAACGGTTCATATCAATCAAACAGTTACAAACGGTTCACATAAATCAAACAGTTACAAACGGTTCACATAAATCAAACAGTTACAAACGGTTCCAACAGTTTAAATAATTCACATAGATCAAACAGTTTCAAACGGTTCAAAATGTAAAACAATGTGTCCATATACTGGATGAGCATATGCAACAAAATGTAATATATAAAAATCAATGTGCTAGCATGCTAAGTGAACATACATAGCAAAACATAATGAAATCATGTACTATACGTGTACTAATGAACATAGCAAG
Organism: Helianthus tuberosus; assembly: GCA_030545235.1. Classification (NCBI taxonomy): domain Eukaryota; kingdom Viridiplantae; phylum Streptophyta; class Magnoliopsida; order Asterales; family Asteraceae; genus Helianthus; species Helianthus tuberosus. The sequence goes on along the minus strand of JARYGA010033070.1, from coordinate 22,529 downwards.
TATATATTATAAAAGCATGTAAAACATGAAAGTAACAAGTAGGCACATGTGTCTCACCCCAAAACAGTTGAGAACAGTAAAAGAGGGGACTATGTACTCACTTGAGGATGCTTAGAAGTCTTGAATAACAACCAAGCAAAGCTAGAGGGATCACGGAAATCAAATGGCACCTAATATAGGTAACTATATTAATAACCAGACCTAAACCGGAAGATCGGATAGGATGAGGTTTCGTAAACCAAATGAGTGTTGGAACTCATACGATATGGTTTAACAAAGCCTATTTACAAAATGGAAACCTAATCTAATTGCTTACGACCCATTAGGACCCGTTTAGGTAGCTTACGCTACTTTAACGCGTCGTTCGCGTAAAACGCGTTCGGAACGCCTAACTAGTCCTATGACAAGTATTATATGCCTAAACATGTTTAAATATGTTGCATAATCATTTAAGTGACAAAAGTTTGAGTTGCATATGCTTAAATACCAATTATGCATGAAAAGGGCATTTCGGTTATTTTACCTAAGGCATATAGACAACCTATCATACAACTAATTAAACTAAGTGACCATAAGGTAAGTTTGAGTTGCATATGCTTAAATACCAATTATGCATGAAAAGGGCATTTCGGTTATTTTACCTAAGGCATATAGACAACCTATCATACAACTAATTAAACTAAGTGACCATAAGGTATAACTTTGGAAGGTTATTCCCTATACAACTATGGTCACTAAACATGCTTGGTCGGATCCTAATGATCGACCAAACGGGTCGGGTTTGAAATCCTAAGCGGTTGTTTAGACCGCTTATCTTACGACCCTATATAAGCACTAAACCTAAAGTGACGAGTTAAACATGTTAAAACATGTGTAACGAAGTTTGAAAACAAGTTTGATATCAAAACAAACGGTTTTGATCCCCAAGAATAGTTTGGTTGCAAAATACGCATAAACGCGTATTTTGACTGAAACTATGACTCGTCACTAAGCCTAAATAACGTGGTAATCAGTAGGTATAGTCACAAAGGACTATGACCATCGTGATTACACTCACGTTGCGAAGTTCAAACGAACTTCGTGTTGACCAAAGACTGGTCAAAGAAGAAAGTCAAACACTGTTTGACTTTCGCTAGAAAAACGATAAAAGCACTAAAGAATACTTACAAAGGGTCCAAGCTTGAAGATTTGAACTCAAAATTTCTCAGGTATGAAGCCTCACAAGGAGAGCTTCAACTTAGAGAAGAAGATTGAGATCAAATGTGGGTTTTGGAATGAAATTGGGTTGGGTATTTATAGGAAATCCACAACCGTTAGGATCGTTCCTCGATAAACGAGCTTCGATCTGGACCATACACATAAGGCACATGGTTTTGGAATACTAGGGGTGCCCAAAACCATCACACGGTATTGAGAAAAGTTACACAAAAGACCCCCAAGTTCAACCTGGTTGTCAAAATGAAATTTCTGCCCAGATGAGGTCGTGGCGTCGCGCCACGGCAAAGCCATATGGTGGTGGCGCAGCGCCACCATGTGCCAGCTCCCAGAAAGTTTCAATAATTGATAGGTTTGGTCCTTGCAACACTTTTGAGCCATTTTCGATGCGTTTAAACCCCGTTAACCCCATTTTAAGGCTCTAAAATGATGTTAAAGTATAGGGAACATGAAATATGATCAAAAACATCTAGGATGTCGGTTCGTTTGGTCGTACGATTGCGTTGTTCGGTTAATTACGACGAAACACGAACGGACGCGAAAAACGATCCAAATTACGCGACGAATGGAATTTTATCATGCCAATCACTAAAATAAAATATTTTAATGATTATATAAATTTTGGATGCCCGGATATATTCAGAACGAAGATATGCATGAAAATGCAAACTTATGCACTTTTTGACGCTTTTAGTCCCTATTGATCAAAAAGCTTATTTCTTGCACACCAAACACCTCAAAGCCTATTTCTAAGCTATGTAAAGGATATTTAGGGCATATTTAACTTATGATCAAGTTCCAGAATGTTCGTTACAGTACGAATCGGCATACTTTCGCAGTTTGCCGAAATTAGTCCCTGTTATCGAATAAACTTGATTTCGGCATACCAAACCCTCCAAAACTTATTTCTAAGTTATGTAAAGGTTATTTAATGTATGTTAAGCCTATTTCACTATTCCGAAGTGTTTGTTGCATTAAACTGGTTATATTTACGCATCAGTTCGCGTATAACCTTCCAGAAAGCGATTTTAAGCTCTAAATCGAACAAGAATTGATATGTGCACATGATACACATATTTATACAAATCCCAAGTATGAAACAAAATATTTCATTGATTTGGTATTTGTTTGATGGTCGCAGAGGCACAGGTGTCACAGATAGAACAAGGTATGAGCGGAATTTGTCGAAAGCGAATACTACGGCTAAGAGTTCTTTTTCCGTGGTGGTGTAGTTCTCTTGAGCATCATTCAAAGTTTTGCTCATGTAGTATATAGGATGGAAGTGCTTATCCTTTCTTTGTCCTAATACCACTCCAACGGCATAGTCACTCGCATCGCACATGAGCTCAAACGGCAAGCTCCGGTCGGGCGAGATAAGAATAGGGGCACGCATAAGCTGCTCCTTCAAGAAGTTGAAGGCTTTAAGACATTCTTTGTCGAAGATGAACGGAACATATTTCTCTAGCAAACGGGTCATGGGGCGGGTGATTTTTGAGAAATCCCTAATAAAGCGTCTATAGAAGCCCGCATGCCCTAGAAAACTCCTAATCGACTTAACACTTGTGGGTGGAGGTAACCTACTAATGGTATCTATTTTTGCACGATCTACCTCAATACCCTCTCTAGAGATCTTATGCCCTAACACAATACCTTCCGTCACCATGAAGTGACACTTCTCTCAGTTTAGCATAAGCTTCGTCTCCACGCACCGCTTCAACGTCCTCTCTAGGTTCTTCAAACACGCATCAAAGTAGTCACCATAAACAGAAAAATCATCCATGAAAACCTCCATGGAACTCTCTATCATGTCCTGAAATATGGCGACCATGCACCGCTGAAAAGTAGCTGGAGCGTTACATAAACCAAATGGCATGCGTCGGTACGCATAGGTGCCATAGGGGCATGTGAAGGTGGTTTTATCCTAATCCTCCGGTGCTATAGGGATCTGGAAGTAACCGGAAAAGCCGTCGAGAAAACAATAGAATTGTTGACCGGCTAGACGCTCCAACATTTGATCGATGAAGGGCAATGGGAAATGGTCTTTTCGGGTGGCATCATTCAACTTTCGGCAGTCGATGCACACGCGCCACCCTGTGACCGTACGAGAAGGGATAAGCTCGTTCTTTTCATTCATGACAACGGTCATCCCCCCCTTCTTAGGGACAACCTGTGTGGGACTCACCCATGGAGAATCGGAAATGGGATAAATCATCCCGGCATCTAGGAGTTTAAGAACCTCCTTCTTCACTACATCTTACATGTTGGGGTTAAGCCTTCTTCGGGGTTGCACCACCGGTTTATAATCATCCTACATGAGTATCTGGTGGGTGTAATAAGAAGGGCTTATGCCTTTGATGTCGGACAGCCTCCATGCAATGGCCTCTTTGTTGGCCCTCAACACCTCCAACAATCTTAACTTCTCACTCTCTTCCAACCTTGACAAAATAATGACGGGTAGCTCGGAACCCTCCCCTAAAAACGCATACTCTAGATGCGATGGAAGTACCTTAAGTTCTAAGGGTGGGGGTTGGGTGGTGTCCTCACTAACGGCTAAGACTTCGGGGATTAAAGGAATCCCCTCTTCTTCAACTTTATCTACCTTCTTCAACTCCTCTTATACCTTCTCTCCTACCACTAGGTCTGTTCCACTAATATATTCTAATCAATGATCAACACATGAGATAAACGAATTCAAGAAGTAGACGGAATGACAAGGACCACTATAGTCATCCGAACCACTCGGGTGGTTCATGGAATTCTCTATCTCAAATGTAACTCTCTCCTCACCGACCCTAAGGGTGACTTACCGTCATGGACGTCTATAAGTGCTTTAGTGGTACGTAAGAATGGACGACCAAGGATAATGGGGACTCTCTCATCCGCTTCCATATCTAGAATTACGAAATCGACGGGAAACACAAATTTGTCTACTTTAACTAGCAAATTCTCGACTATGCCCCTAGGGTATTTAATGGGCCGATCAGCTAATGATAATGTCATTCGGGTAGGCGCAAGCTCTCCTAGGTCTAGTTTCTCATAAAGAGAAAAGGGCATCAAATTGATGCTAGCTCCTACGTCGGCTAAAGCTCTGGTGTTGGTATTGCTACCGAATAGACAAGGAATAGTGAAAATACCAGGATCGGTGAGCTTTTCGGGAAGCTTATTTAACACAATGGTGGAACATCCTCCATTCAACGGGACATTAGACAACTTCCCTAACCTCTCTTTGCTCCTAAGAAGGTCCTTTAGAAATTTAGCATATTTAGGCATGGACTGGAGTGCCTCAATAAAAGGTAGATTAATCTTCAATTGCTTGAAGATGTCTAAAAATTTCCCGTATTCCCTTGAGTATTTTTAGTTCCTAAGACGTGAGGGAAACGGGACTCTCGAATGGTCCACTAGGGGAGAAGGCCTAACTTCTACGGGAGTTTTCTCAACTTCCTTCTCAACTTGAGACTCACCGGGCTGTGCGGTACTTGCTAGGCTTAGCTTCTTTTGCACTTTGTCGGGAGCCTCCATCTCTATCTCTTCGTCTATGATATCCCCATCCTCATCAACTACTCTCTCCTCTACGACCCTAGGGTTTCCTATGGTTTTGCCACTACGAGTGGTAATGGCCTTTGCATGAGCATTAGGGTTTGGTAGGGTGTTGCCCGCAAACTGACTGGGCAATCTCTCCTCTAAATTCCTAGACATATCCCCTACGACCCTTTGGAGGTCTTGGAAAGAAGCTTGATGGTTCTTAAGGATAAGGTCATGTTCACTAAGTGTCTTTTGGGTGGTTTGATCCCTAACAACTAGTTGGCTCATCATAGCCTCCATTCTTTCTAAACTACCCCCTAGATCATAACTTGGACCTTGACCTGGTTGAACCTGATTATTTGACCCCCCCTTCTTTGACCTGCCCATTGAACCCTTTGTTGAACTGCCCATTTGAACCCCCACCAAAGAGTGAACCTTGACCCCTATTTGGATTTTGAGCTATTTGAAAACCAGGGGGTCCATTTGAGCGAAAGTTGTTATTATTATTATTATTATTATTATTATTATTATTATTACGCTAACCCGAACCAAAATTATTATTATTACCAAACCCGCTAGGTTGACCTCTACCGAACCCTCCTCCTACGAAATCAACTTGCTCCTCACCAACTAGCAACGGACACGCACTCGTATTGTGACCCCCTCGGAAAAACTCACACTTGTCTACCTTAGCCTTAATCTCCTTAAGTTCTCTAGACATGTTTTCCAAAACAACGGCTAAACTAGGATCCATGGTGACATGGTTCACCCCTCGGGCGGGTGCACTAGTAGTGGTATTAGAATTACCACTTTGATACCGCTGATCGGCTCGCGATTGAGATTGAGACTGAGCAAATGCCTCAAAACGCTCTAAACACTCAGCAACAGTAAGAATACCCATCATATGCCCCCCCCCCCCCCCCCCCGCATTAGTATCAAACCTATCACGAGTCTCTTGGGTGAGACTGTTGTAGAATTTCTCACATAGAGCCCAATCAGAAAGACCATGTTGGGAGCAACGAGCACAAAGGTTTTGAAAACGCTCCCAAGCAAGGTAATAAGACTCGTCGGGCTCCATGCGGAAAGAGTGAATCTAATCATGAAGACGTGAGGCCTTCACGGGTGGAAAGTACTTATTTAGAAAAGCTTGACGGAGCCCGCCCATGTGGCAAAGGTACCGGTTGGCTGAGAGTCCAACCAAGTAGCCGCACGGCCGGCTAATGAAAATGGGAAGAGTTGCAAGTAGGTAGCGTCATTAGGGGCACCGTGAAGTATAAAAGTAGCTAGGATACGGGATAAACGGTTAATGTGGGTCGGGCGTCCTCGTCCTCACGGCCATGGAACTGGATACTATTGGTAATGGCCTGCATGGCATAAGATAGAATCTGCCATGAGTTCTCGCTAACTATGGGTGGAACGGTAATGGGTGAAGCAAGACCGGTGAAATTCTGAGTGGCTTGCTGGTGAACGGTTTTCCTAGTGTTGGCCATGCGTTCTAAGTTTTCTGGGATGCTAGAAGTGCTAGAAGTAGGGCTATCGGGTGGAGAAACCTTAGGTGAGGTTTTAGGTGAATGGTTTGGTGAAGGTGGTGGGGTTGGAGGTGGGGTGGGGTGGGTAATGGAGTAGAATCGAAATTGGGAAATTGAGAAGAGGATGAAGAACTAACCTATGGGCCTTGGCCCAATCGAGACAATGACTCGATGACTGGAGGCTTCGGCGGTTCGTGCGAGCGCAGATGTGGCATCCAACACAAGCAAAAACCTGAATGTGAGAAAAGCAAACACTAGTCACTAAGACTCAAACTAAAAATAAAAGACAAAGACTCGAAAACAAAACAAACAAACAGCACGTATATGTCAAACAAGTCTATCAAAGCTAATGAATGCGATTGCCAAGAGTCCCCGGCAACGGCGCCAAAAACTTGATGTGTGCTAAACAGACTATAAAAATTAACTAAATAAGACTCTTTATTCTAGACACTATAAAGCTTTAATTCTAGACTCGACCTAAAACCACACAATCGGCAAGTGTACCGATCAATGTAGTATAACCCTAGGAAGTCCGGATATCGAACCACGAGACTCTATAAACCACGTAAACTAGACTCTAATAGACACTGACAGACACGACACAAACTTGTTTAATTGTTTTTTTTTTGGGGGGGGGTTACGGGAAAACTAAGGAAATCTATTTAAACTAAGTAATTGACTAAAACTAGACTAAATACGAACGAAGGCAAAGACGATTCTTATATGATAATAAGGACCACCTAGACTAGAATCCTGGATTGTTTTTAAAGAGTTACCAATTAAGTAAAATGCATGAATTATGGAACCGGGATCTTAAAGTACTAAACCTATTAAACACCAACTAAGCCCCTCAACCCTTCTCGAGATGAAACTTATGGCGTTACCTAGGCCGTTAATCCTACCGGTTATTAGACGCCTTTCCAGTTGTCTGATTATTGTGTAAGTACCCTAATGTTGATCTACTCTTTTCCAATCATAGATCTAGGGTAGTTTGAGTTATTAAACTTGACTTGATAGACTAATAAACCAACGGGGAAATCAATTCACGACCTTTTCCAATGTCACACCCCGGATTCCAGGTGTCACCGGTGGGCCCGGTGGGGAGTATCGTGACGTGGTTGGCAACATAATAGTCAAACAACACAATAATTAATATGCACAGCGGAAGCAAATTGTAAGATATAATTCAACTGAATATAATGTTGTAATATCAAGTATCACAATAGTCGATTGTTTATCCACAGACAGATCGAAAATAAAATAGAAACAATAGTTCAACAGACTTTGACATCTAGAGCTTGCGAGACTTGAGTAACGATGCCTGGAGTAGCCAGCCTATTTCGTCTAGCACCTGCACTTAACCTTTTTGGAAAATACGTCAGTTTACACTGGTAAATACAACTCAACTGACTCGTTTTGAAAAGAGTTTGTAAATTGATTTGAATGCACTTCGGCACAAAATATCTTTATAACTTGGGAAAATTATTTGTATATAATCTTGTATACAGATTTACTTATTTGCCGTCCATTAGCACCAGTTAGAAGAGCCGGTTTAAGTTAACTGACACGCCACAGGTATAATGCCCACAAGGTTGATTCCTTTACGTGGATTACAAGTTTTTACATAATGCATCTGTCAGGTGTACGCCTACACCCCGTGCTTAGGTCGTGGCCATTTCGAAAAATGATGCCAAGGATATCCGGGACATGGTCATTTAACCCCCAAGGGCCATACATCAAATAATACAGAATAAAGCGGGTTATGTAAATACATTAATCACAATCCGATTTAAATGACTACATACCCGACCAAGCGGTACTTTTATAGTACCGTATCCCAAGCCCGTATAAGGAAAATAAGTTAAGAGTATTTACCTGAGCAAAGTATCAATCAAATACAGCAAATGCAAGTACTTTTACTGGGCTCCTAATCTGGAACGAAGGTTTATAATAACCTATTAGATTTCTAACGGGTCCTTAATTAAGCCTTAGCTTAGACCGGTTAGTTTCAAAGATACGGTTCGTACGCACTATTAAGCGAAGACCGGATAGAATGTGATTTAGACCCGGCAAGTTCGGAGACTTGCTTAATATGGGTATTTCATACACACTCTGGATTTTGAGATAAAACCGATAAGGTTTGACCCGTTTTGACTAATTTTTGTAAACTAGTTACATAAACCGAACCGCACGCGTAATAAGCGTAACGGGTAATAATGAGAGCCATTTACAGGTTTCCTAATTTAATATGCTCCAAATATGTTGTGACATCAGTAAGATATCATTTATTATGCCCGAAATGAATTTAAACACAAACTATGCCCCGTAGGGGTAGTTTGGTCATTTATAAGGTGATAAAAGAGTTTAAGTAATATCCTGAGTTACAGGTCTGATGTAATCAGCAAAGATAATCAATTTGCTAAGTTATATCAGTAGGGTAAAGTATATATGTGAAATTTATCAATTATAACCAAACTATGCACCGTAGGGGAATTTTGGTAATTTCACATAAGCCGAAAAGCTCAAAACTGAAGTCTGAGGTTAACAACTTTTGCTTACTGTTAAAATATTATTATTTACCTCAAATATCAGTAGGTATCACCCTTAGTATGTTTAAAATAGTTCTAGTACATACTAGGCGTTAAAAACGCTTAATTAGGCGATTAGAAGCCGTTTTCGGGTTCTATATAGAAATCTGATATTTTTATTATTCCATGAGGTTTAAAATAATTTATTTATCATATGTAATCAGTAGCAAAAGGTTTGGAGTCATTTAGATATGTAAAACTCATTTTATGGCCCGTAAGGGCAAAACCGACAATTACCGGATTAAGCCTACGACTATAAGTTATGCTCAGCCTAAAATTAATTAAAAATCTTCAAAAATACCAAAATAATATATTACATCAGTGGGTAATAAGTTTGATATCAAAAAGTAGGCTTAACTAGGCTATACGCTAATTACGCCGTTTAATTAACATAAGGCTTTCAGTTTACGCTAACGAGCATAACTCTTAATCTACACCTCAAACTGATGTCAAACTTTGCATACAAGTTTATATATCAGTAATTAAAGTTTCTACTCTTTTACATTTTCAAAAATCACGTTTTAAGGTAATAAGGGCATAATGGTCAACATATGAGCAATTAACGGAATCATGCGTATTAATTGGTTAACTAATGAACCATGGTGTATAATCACAGAGGGTTATACTAGCATGTAACCTGGTCCAAATAAAGCTCTAAGGTATTTCTAAAACATACCAAAACGGGTCAGAACTGAAGTCAAAGCTTTGCGACTTTCGGTTCCGAACCGGATCTAAACAGTAAATTGTCGGGTTGAACATGTTTAGACATGTTCTTACACTAATTACCAAGTTATATTAATGATCAAACAGGTTGTATGTGTTCTACATTGCTAATCATGCATAAATTAGAATTTAAGTATCCTGTTGACTTTTTATTAGTAAGTTTGACCCGACATTTGACCTAGTTAGAGTGGGAATCAGGGGGAACCCTTTTAAGGGTTTATTACCCACATAATTACCAACTTATAACTACTTTTGATTTGACTAATCACTTGACCATTAGTGATTAATCTTAAAGTCAACCGTTAATTACGACAGTTTGACTTTTAAGCTAAAACTTAATTAAGAAGGGTCAAGCAAACTTACAAGATTCCTATGAACGACCAGAGATCACTTGAGTCTGCTTTGAAGCTCCAAGAATGATCATTTTAAGTTTCCGCATATTCGTCCCTTGGCTCTTCGAAAGGTCAACTAGTTTATTTCTTGCAATTTGACCCCTTATTATTTATCTATAAGGGCCTTAAGCCTTGTACCCACTTTGCCAAGTCCTTGGACATTTCATGTTAACCCGAAAAGTCATAATTTTCAACGTTAACGCTTTAACCCTTCGCATACGAATTTGATCATAACTTTCTCATACGATAACGAAGCTTTATGAAATTTATATCATGCATCCTAGTGAGCATAATTAACCGTTACAAAACTTCGGGTTTGTCAAAAGGTCCACATTTAACCCCTGTAGTTTGTAATCTCTCACTTTTAGCTTCGCATGATCCATGATTTATTCGTTTGATGCTATAAACATCATGTAGGGTTAATGTACAATATATTTATTCACTGTTGACATTTAGAACTCGTATTTTCATATACTTTTCATGTTTGTCAACTTTAGTCCTTTCATCACATTCTTTCACACGTTCAAACATATGACACGTGTCAACACTTTATAGGACGTGAATTTTCGGGGTGTTACATCCTCACCCCCTTAAAATAAATCTCGACCCGAGATTTACTGAAATAAATAAGGGTACTTTTCTTTCATCGTGGATTCAACTTCCCACGTGTATTCGGGACCTCTACGGGCATCCCATTTGACCTTTACAATAGGTACATGCTTCCTTCGAAGCTTCTTAACCTGTCGATCTTCAATCGACAATGGTTTTTCCACAAATTTTAAGCTCTCATCTATATGCACATATGTATGTGGTATAACCAGTGATTCGTCAGCGAAACACTTCTTCAGATTGCAGATGTGGAATACATTATGATTACCTCTGAGCTATTCAGGTAAGTTTAGCTTATAGGCAACGGACCCGACACGTTCGATAACCTCGAAAGGTCCTATGTATCTCGGGCTTAGCTTGCCTTTCTTACCAAATCGCATCACCCCCTTCCAGGGTGATACTTTAAGCAACACTTTGTCACCTACTTCGAAGTGAAAAGCCTTACGCTTTGGATCTGCGTAACTCTTCTGCCTATCTCGGGCAGCTTTGAGACGGTCACGAATCTGGACAATCTTGTCCGTCGTTTCAAAGACTATCTCTGGTCCTGATAATTGGACATCTCCAATTTCCGCCCAACAAACGGGCGTTCTACACTTTCTACCGTATAAGGCCTCGAAAGGCGCAGCCTTAATGCTGGTATGGTAGCTATTGTTGTAGGAGAACTCAATCAAGGGTAGGTGATTATCCCAACTACCACCTAAATCAATTACACATGCACGTAGCATGTCTTCCAAAGTTTGAATAGTACACTCACTCTGACCGTCTGTCTGAGGATGGTAAGCCGTACTAAAATTCAAACGCGTGCCCAAAGATTGTTGGAAGCTCTTCCAAAAATGTGACGTGTATCTAGTATCTCGGTCAGAGATAATAGACACAGGTATGCCATGTAAGGCTACAATCTTATCCACGTATAACTGGGCTAACATGTCGGAGCTATAAGTCTCCTTGATGGGTAAGAAATGTGCTGACTTAGTCAGACTATCAACTATAACCCATAACCCATATTGTATCATTGCCTTTCCTTGTTTTAGGTAACTTGGAGATAAAATCCATAGTTACCATTTCCCACTTCCACGTAGGAAGTTCAGGCTGTTGTAGCAAGCCTGACCGCTTTTGATGTTCCGCTTTGACTTGCGCACAAGTCAAGCACTTAGCTACATATGCAGCTACAGACTTTTTCTAGCCTATCCACCAATAATTTGCCCTTAGATCCTAGTACATCTTATCAGCTCCAGGAAGAACGGAATATTTGGAACTATGGGCTTCCTGGAGGATAACATCCCGAAGTCCTCCATAAATTGGAACCCATATTCGTCCATTCAATCTAAGAATTCCGTCTTTGCCAAGAGATAACTGCTCCACAGTTACTCCTAGCTTTTCATTAGGATAGTTAGCTTCCAACACAGCTTCCTTTTGTGCAGCTAACAACCTTTCAATCAAATCGTTCTTTATCTCCATGCGCTTGGCATTGATTCGGATGGGTTTCACCCTTTCCTTTCGACTCAAGGCATCAGCGACTACATTCGCCTTGCCGGGATGGTATCTGATTTCATAATCATAATCATTTAAAGTCTCCATCCAACGGCGATGCCTCATGTTTAAATCCTTCTGGTTAAACAGATGTTGAAGGCTCTTGTGATTAGAATAGATCACACACTTGATACCATACAAATAATGCCTCCACAGTTTTAGTGCGAATACAACGGCACCCAACTCCAAGTCGTGGGTGGTGTAATTCTTTTCATGCACCTTTAACTGTCTTGAAGCATAGGCAATAACTTTGCCTTTCTGCATAAGCACACACCCCATGCCAGTGTGTGATGCATCGCAGTAAACCATGAATTCTTCTATTCCATCTGGCAATGTCAGTACTGGGGCGTTGCTCAACTTCTGCTTTAGGATATCAAAGGACTCTTGCTGCTTAGGGCCCCAAATGAACTTTACTTTCTTCTTAGTCAAGGAAGTTAGGGGTGCAGCAATCCTTGAAAAAATTTCAATGAAACGCCTGTAATATCCTGCCAATCCCAGGAAGCTACGAATCTCTGTAGGTGTCTTTGGCTCTTGCCAGTTCATAACTGCTTCAACCTTAGCGGGATCCACTTGGATACCACGCTCACTCACCACATGTCCAAGGAATTGGACTTCTCGAAGCCAAAATTCACACTTAGAGAATTTGGCATAAAGTTTCTCCTGATGTAGAAGTTTGAGAATACATCGAAGGTGTTTCTCGTGGTCAGCTTGGTTCTTAGAATAAATGAGAATGTCGTCGATGAAAACGATGACGAATTTATCTAAGTACGGCTTACAAACGCGATTCATGAGATCCATGAACGCGGCCGGTGCATTAGTGAGCCCAAAAGGCATCACTAGGAACTCGTAATGACCATAACGAGTCCTAAATGTTGTTTTGTGTACGTCTTCATCTCTAACCTTCAGTTGATGGTAGCCTGACCTCAAGTCAATCTTCGAGAAATAACTTGCCCCTTGCAATTGATCGAACAAATCGTCGATCCTGGGCAAAGGATACCTATTCTTGATCGTGAGCTTATTAAGCTCACGATAATCGATGCACAGACGCATCGATCCATCCTTCTTCTTGACAAACAAGATTGGTGCTCCCCAAGGAGACGAACTAGGTTTGATGAAACCCTTGGCCAGCAATTCATCCAGTTGCGTTCTTAATTCCTTCATTTCCGTGGGTGCTAACCTGTAAGGTGCTCTAGCAACTGGTGCTGCTCCAGGGATGATATCAATCCTGAATTCCACTTGCCTATCTGGTGGCAAACCAGGTAATTCTTCCGGAAAAACTTCAGGGTATTCAGAAATGACAGGGATGTCTTCTATCTTCGGTTTCAGCTCATCAAAAATCACTTGTGCCATGTAGATGACACAACCCTTCTTTAAACACTTGGAAGCCTTGAGCATAGTCACTTGCTCAGGCAGCCCATATTGGGTATCTCCCCGAATGGTAAGTTTTTCACCAGACGGAGTCTTAATCACCACTTGCTTTCTGTTGCAGACAATTTGGGCCTGGTTATGAGACAACCAGTCCATACCCAATACTATATCAAAACCGACAAACTTAAAGGGAAGTAGAGACAGAGGAAAAGAGTGGTTCTTAATGGATATAACACATCCATATAACACGTTGAGACGGTTTCTATGGTGCCATCTGCTAACTCTACCTCATAATTTATACTCAAGGTTTTGACAGGTAAATTCAGCAATTTGCAAAATTTATGATCTACGAAAGACTTATCAGCGCCTGAATCAAAGAGTACTCTTGCATAGACATCATTTACAAGGAAAGTACCTGTAATCACATTGTCGTCTAGAACCGCTTCTTTGGCATCCATTCGAAAGACCCTTGCATTGGTCTTCTTGACTTCTTCAGGCTTCTTGGCATACTTAGGGCAGTTGGTCTTAATGTGCCCTTTCTCATTGCAGTTGTCTCATGTGGCATCTCTTATCTTCTTGCACTCTATCATCTTGTGCTCTTTAGATTTGCATATCCCACATGCAGGTGCTCCTGACTTAGAATCGGACTCAAGTCTGCACTTTCCAAAGTGGCGTTTCTGGCAAGTCGTGCACTTTGGCTTTTCTTCTGTCCGCTGACTATTCCTTCCAGACCCAAACTTCTTAGAATCGGTGTTTCCCTTGTGCTTCTTCTCTGACCCTCATGAGTTATCATCCTCACGCTTCCTCTTACTTTCTTCAGATTTCTTTAGCGATCTCAACCTGACCGCATCTAAAGTAAGGGACAAAGAGAGATCAGCTGCTGACCTAAATGTAGCAGGTCTTGAAGCCTTAACACTGGCTTTGATTTCTGGGGCTAAACCCCCAATGAAGCGAGCAATTCGCTTGGGCTCTGGTGTTACAAGGTAAGGAACCAGTCTGGACAGGGTATTGAAACTGGTGAGGTAAGCTTGACAATCTAAGTTTGTCATCACCAATGATAAGAAAACAGATTCAATTCTTTCGACCTCATGTTGAGGGCAGTAGTTTTCCATAATGAGAGTAACAAACTGCTCCCATGACATGTTGTAAAGCGGGATCTTCCCAGCAGCTTGAATGAGAGACCTCCACCATGCCAGTGCCTCTCCTTTGAATGATTGGGATACATACTTTACTACATCCCTTTCAGCACAACCGCTGATGTCCACCACCATGTCCATTTCATCCAACCAGGTCATACAATCTACTGCTCCTTTCTCCCAAGTGAAATCTCGGGGTTTACAGGAAACAAAGTACTTATAGGTACAAGACTTGGTACGTGGTTCATTATCGAACGCTATCTTCTTGGATGGAACATTGTGTTCATTTGATGAATGTCGATCATCATCCTTCTTTGGCTCCTCTTTCTTAGAGGGCGGCTTGTTATGAGGCTCTGAATGAGTTTTAGGGACAGACTTAGAGTGGGGTACAGATGAGGCTCGACTATGCGTCCCACTATACTCCTTAAATTGTTCTTCTACAGCTTTAGATACAGTTGTATCAATCATTGAATGAAGCTCTCCTTTGGTTATATTAATCCTATCATTATCATCGCGGTTTTCCAAAGGATGACTGTTTATCTCGTCAGAGTCAGCCATGTAGTCTTAGTTGCTACAAAAAGAAAATAAGGGCAAGGTTTATTTAGAAGCCCTTACAGTACTATCGTTCTTAAACGATTTATTAACCATGCTTTTAATACACATTTTAGTTAATTTGTTAAATATAAAAATTGTTCAGGATCTTTATCATAATCCTAAATTATAAGTTAATAATAGCACAAAAGGCCTAGTCACGTAGACAAGTTTAATTTATAAGCCATGATTTCAGAGAATCGAGGCATTAAGGTTTGAATCAAAGTTCATTACCTTTTCTTGACAGGGAGTCGTAAGCTACCACTGTCTTTAGTCCAGAGGACGTTAATTATAGCCCGTGGGCACTTCATCCATAAGGGATGATTATATAAATAAGGGAATTCAGAATAACCCAAAAATGACTTATGTGATTTTATCGTATCACATTTTGTCGAGCATGTTAATATGCTTTCATATGTTTAATAAGGATCTGAATCTCTTGAATAGGTTCTACCATCTTGGCCTTATATGCCATGACATTTAGGCTAGGTTTTACCCTTAAGATTCTTTTTAATATTTAACGCAAAACAATCCTAAATTGAACTGTTAACAAGGATCTGAATCTAATTGTGGAACTACCATCTTGGCCCTGTCTTAAAGTGACATATGGCTAGGTCTTGTCTTTTTAGATTTTGCCATTTTTATTATAATGGTAGATCTTATAATATAGGAATGATATTTTAAACATAATCGTTCCTTTAAATTTAAACAAGTATATGGTTGCCCTAAACGGGACTTCTAATAAATAAAAAAAATGACTTGCCCATGCAAGGGCTAATCAGGAAAATAACAAAGAAGTAATTAAAAGACAATGAAACGAATTTGGATTTGTCTTATGTTCTTGTCTAGACTCAAGAATGTGCAATTGTGTAACTGAGATTAAACACAAAAGACTAGTGTTTAAATTCACTCAGTGTTGGCTCTGATACCAACCTGTCACACCCCGGATTACACGTGTCACCGGTGGGCCCGGTGGGGAGTATCGTGACGTTGTTGGCAACATAATAGTCAAACAACACAATAATTAATATGCACAACGGAAGCAAATTGTAAGATATAATTCAACCGAATATAATGTTGTAATATCAAGTATCACAATAGTCAATTGTTTATCCACAGACGGATCGAAAATAAAATAGAAACAATAGTTCAACAGACTTTGACATCTAGAGCTTGCGAGACTTGAATAATGATGCCTGGAGTAGCCAGCCTATTTCGTCTAGCACCTGCACTTAACCTTTTTGGAAAATACGTCAGTTTACACTGGTAAATACAACTCAACTGACTCGTTTTGAAAAGAGTTTGTAAATTGATTTGAATGCACTTCGGCACAAAATATCTTTATAACTTGGGAAAATTATTTGTATATAATCTTGTATACATATTTACTTATTTGCCGTCCATTAGCACCGGTTAGAAGAGCCGGTTTAAGTTAACTGACACGCCACAGGTATAATGCCCACAAGATTGATTCCTTTACGTGGATTACCAGTTTTTACATAATGCATCTGTCAGGTGTACGCCTACACCCCGTGCTTAGGTCGTGGCCATTTCGTAAAATGATGCCAAGGATATCCGGGACATGGTCATTTAACCCCCAAGGGCCATACATCAAATAATACAGAATAAAGCGGGTTATGTAAATACATTAATCACAATCCGATTTAAATGACTACATACCCGACCAAGCGGTACTTTTATAGTACCGTATCCCAAGCCCGTATAGGGAAAATAAGTTAAGAGTATTTACCTGAGCAAAGTATCAATCAAATACAGCAAATGCAAGTACTTTTACTGGGCTCCTAATCTGGAACGAAGGTTTATAATAACCTATTAGATTTCTAACAGGTCCTTAATTAAGCCTTAGCTTAGACCGGTTAGTTTCAAAGATACGGTTCGTACGCACTATTAAGCGAAGACCGGATACAATGTGATTTTGACCCGGAAAGTTCGGAGACTTGCTTAATATGGGTATTTCATACACACTCTGGATTTTGAGATAAAACCGATAAGGTTTGACCCGTTTCGGCTATTTTATGTAAACTAGTTACATAAACCGAACCGCACGCGTAATAAGCGTAACGGGTAATAATGAGAGCCATTTACAGGTTTCCTAAGTTAATATGCTCCAAATATGTTGTGACATCAGTAAGATATCATTTATTATGCCCGAAATGAATTTAAACACAAACTATGCCCCGTAGGGGTAGTTTGGTCATTTATAAGGTGATAAAAGAGTTTAAGTAATATCCTGAGTTACAGGTCTGATGTAATCAGCAAAGATAATCAATTTGCTAAGTTATATCAGTAGGGTAAAGTATATATGTGAAATTTATCAATTATAACCAAACTATGCACCGTAGGGGCATTTTGGTAATTTCACATAAGCCGAAAAGCTCAAAACTGAAGTCTGAGGTTAACAACTTTTGCTTACTGTTAAAATATTATTATTTATCTCAAATATCAGTAGGTATCACCCTTAGTATGTTTAAAATAGTTCTAGTACATACTAGGCGTTAAAAACGCTTAATTAGGCGATTAGAAGCCGTTTTCGGGTTCTATATAGAAATATTATATTTTTATTATTCCAGGAGGTTTAAAATAATTTATTTATCATATGTAATCAGTAGCAAAAGGTGTGGAGTCGTTTAGGTATCTAAAACTCATTTTATGGTCCGTAAGGGCAAAACAGACAATTACCGAATTAAGCCTACGACTATACGTTATGCTCAGCCTAAAATTAATTAAAAATCTTCAAAAATCCCAAAATAATATATTACATCAGTGGGTAATAAGTTTGATATCAAAAAGTAGGTTTAACTAGGCTATACGCTAATTACGCCGTTTAATTAACATAAGGCTTTCATTTTACGCTAACGAGCATAACTCTTAATCTACACCTCAAACTGATGTCAAACTTTGCATAAAAGTTTATATATCAGTAATTAAAGTTTCTACTCTTTTACATTTCCAAAAATCACGTTTTAAGGTAATAAGGGCATAATGGTCAACACTTGCCCTTTTACCTTGAAACTTTTTCAACACTTAGAATCTTTTTCTGAAACATGGAAACTTTGGAAACTTGGATCGAGTGGCAACCCGATCGGACAGTCGCCCGATCGAGCAGCCACCTGATTGAGATAACCAAAACACTTAACACCCGGATCGAGTGGCAACCCGATCGGACAGCCACCCGATCGGGCAGCCACCCTATTCCCTTCACTTGTGAATTTCAAAATCAAGTGGCAACCTGATCGGATGGCCATCTGATCGGGCAGTCATCTGTCTCCTCGCACACATGTGTCACCCGACTGACTGGCAATCTGATCGGATCGCCATCCGATCCTTTGACTGATTTGACACTTGTGCAATCTCGTTATTCTGCCAAACTCTTATCCTATTGTAATCTAATCAGGCTAATTCTAAAAAGAGCTCCCTTTGATCCAATAACAGTTGCGACTGTTAAGCAATCACTGTGAGTATACTCGATCCCCTTTTTCTTTTAAACTTTGGGGTGTAACATGTATTCTATGGAACTTTAACTTGAATCTTTTGAAACTTAAACTCTATCCTATGTGTACGTGAAACTTGTGATTCTTGATTCTTGACTCTTTGTGCTATGTGACGTTTAATCCAGAGTGTGTAGTTCCGCCTTAACAATAGTAGCGCTATAGGAGATGCACCTCTCCCATTATTCTCGGGGGGTATTGTTAGGAGGATTCTAGTTTACCTCATTTATTCTTTGGTAAACAACTAAAGCATCGGGACACTTGGGCTATCATTGCATGGACTGCGACACTAGTATGGTTGAAACTACTTTTATTGCTTACATATTGGATATGAGTTGTGTTAATCTGTTATGCTATTATTCAAACTTGTATACTCGCCAATACTTTTGTATTGATATTTTAATACATGTTGCAGGCTGATAGGATGCTTTGAATGCATGGAAATCAAGCTAGGAGATGCCCAGAAACGTCACCTAGTTAATATAGTCTTTGAACAATTTAAACAATTCATGATTTGGCTGTAATTTGATATTTTGTGATGTTTGATTTTAGACAATGCATGAAATCTACTTAATTATTATTGAAATATCTAGTGTTATGGAATCTCATGAGCAATCTGAACGCTTAGTGCTCGCACCCCGATGTTTCCACCATCGGTTGGGGTGTGACATATTTTTGTGGCATCCTTTATTGTGGGTGGATATATACTTGTTTGATGACATGTTGAAGACCAACGCCTGCTCTAATATATTGATCCCTCCATGCCATCAATATATCCATCAAGAACAAAGTGACATGATGTCATATCAGTGTCATCAGTCTCTTTTTCTTGAATATTTGTCCATCTCATTCAGCAAAAGATTATAGAGATACCCAAGTCATAGAAGAATCCATTCAGTGAAACTTCATTCAGATCAATACTCAATATAGAAGAATCGAGGTTCTGCATCTGTGGCCTTTTTAACTATTATTTTTGGCGTTTTAAAGTGAATGGTTTCTAGGAAATATGGCGTTGGTTTTTGGTTTGTGATCAGTTGATTGTGCAGAGACGTCTCTCTTATAGGATGTTTTTGGCGCGTAGTTTAGGCGGGATTTTATTTATAATAAATGATATTAATAAAGTAGCCGTCTCTTCAGTTACTGTGTATTTTTACTGTTTTTTGTTCAGCTTTTTATGAGTTTTTAGGGTCATAGACTTTCCATCTCCCAAGTTTGGCGTTTTTTAATGGCTTTAAGTAGTTTTTGGCCTTTTTTTTTCATTTTTAGTTTTTATTAATACTTCTACATAAAACTTTCAATATAGTTTGGGAGTTTTTGGCATTTTTACTGCATTATGGCGTTTCACATGCATTATGACTGTTTGGCATTTTATTAATATAATGTATTTTTTTATTCTAAGTTGAAAAATACATAACAAACAACAGAAAAAGAAAATTAAAAAAATAAAAATAGAAACAATTCATCTTCCAAGTCTTCACTATCATCAGTCTCTTTCTTCTTTGAATCATGTTCGCTGGCGGTTTGGCTTAGCCATGCTTGTGTTTTTGTGGCCGTTTGGAAAGACAAAATGACATAAGTTTTTTCTTTGAATATGTATCTTCAATAAACTCATCAGTGTCATTCGTCTTTTTATGCCATTATAATATTCATCAATAACAAAACACAAAAAATGACATAAGTCTGACAAAAGCATCTTTTTGTTTATGATTTGTTCATCTCATGCAGCAAAATGTTATTTGTGACAACCCGAACTTTTGCAACCTTTTAGCTAGTGTCGTTATGTTTCATCTGCCAATATATGTTAGGGTATGGGTGCATTGTGTTAAATTTGTGTGATTATAATTGATGTTTATTTGAATGTGTTTATGTGTCGGTTGCATGTTATATAGATCAATTACTATGAAAAACCCAGTCGCACAACTCTGATCATGTCGCACACTTCTCCTCGGTCGCACATCTCTACAGTGGTGGGCATATTCTTGGCCCAAACACCCCTCTCGGTCCAATGGGTTAGCAAAGCCCAATAGCTAGGCTCAACACTTAATTGTACGCACTCATCTATCTAGTTGGAAGGGTTGGTTTTTCATAACACTTCAAACACAAAACATACAAACCCTAGCCCCTTATGCAAATTAGCGGCGGTTTTCCCCTTCTCCCTTCCATCGTTCCATTATCTAGGCAGCCCCTCTCCTCTCCTTCGAAGCCATACTCCTTTTGTTCTTGCACACTCGTTGATCCTACAATCTCAGGTTAGTATGGTTATCACTATTTGTATTTGCATTCCTTGTTGATTCTTGGCTAGGGGTAAACTTGTTCATTAGTGTTGGTATGAATCACATGATAGAATGATTTAGGGTTTTAGTTTGCAAACGGAATTGAAATCTGATTGAACTCGGAATGATGATGTATAATTGGTATTATTTGATGATAATCGATGATGTTGTGTGCTATGATGTTCTCGAGAGGGTTGCATGATCACGGATAGATGATTCTGCTATTGACGTTAATAAATCTCTTGTGATGGTTAATCAGTTAGAACTTATTGGAAGGTGCTTATAATGCTAATTAACGTGATAGGAAAACTGGAAGTCTTGCTAGTGTTTACGGTTATTGCTAAAGAAATTAACATCTGATTGTATGATTAAATGTTAAATGCTGTTAATGGTTAATTACCAAAACTGTTATGTGATTGCTTTGTCCAATAATGGGATGTGATGAAACGGCTAGATAATTAAGGTTGCGTGAATCATGGTATGTTGATTGAATTAGTTTTGTAACTGATTTTCCATGAATTATGGCTGAAACATGACCCAATCGCACAAGTCCACCCTGGTCGCACAATATGATATGGGCCGTGGTAGTTGGGCCAAACATATGGCTGAATTGCACAAAACATTGGGCCAAGGGATTGACATTGGGTCGTACAAATATAAATCGCACAAGTGAGACTCGGTCGCACAAGTTACGGCTGGTCGCACACTTAGGACCCGATCGCACAAGTCAAGGCCCACTCGTACACCCTGTTGGGCCTTTGACTGTTTGGGCCACACACACTTATAACGGGCTGGTAATTGGACTTCACACTGAATCGCACAACTACTCCTAAATCCCACACTTTCGCTTCGGGTTTGGTGTAACAACCCTTGGTAAAATCAACACCCTCATAGTATTCTGACACACTAATATATTATAGAAAGTTCCAATAAGTCTTATATTATACCCCTAATTAACGAGGTTCTGCTCCGTTGTAAGTATTATAACCCTAGTTCCGTAATAGTTACGCTGCCCGATTGATTTAGGGTTCCGTAACAACTGTCGTGGTTCTGCCCGACGTAGTTGTTGGAATGCCGTCTCGGGGAGGGTATCATTAATATTTTCAAAGGGTTATGATACTAACCAATGTACATTTGTATAAACTATAGATTATATCCAGGAAACCCTTACGAAAAGCCTAAGACAGCAATGTGAGTTTATCCTCTTTTGTTAACGTTTTTGGAATGTTTTACAAAACCTTAATTATTTTACAATGTGATTAAGCGGTGATTGAGTCTTTGTAGTTCTTCAATTACTGCTGATATTATGGGGTTTTGTATACAAAATTTACTACGAGTAGTAGTAAGTCTAAATGACAGTACATTACCATTGGACGACGAGTTAGCCAATGGGTAATTTGACCATAGCCATAGATCCAGTCGAGTGGCAAATACTGAATGAGTAATTGTGTAGAAATAAACAATGTGATCGCTCTCAATACTGTTTTAATTGATAAAATGTTTCTTGATTAAACTGGGATTCACTCACCAGTATTTCCGACTGA